>CM068306.1:54141729-54351729 GCA_034768735.1 Schistosoma mekongi
TATCTGAACTGTTTCATAGCGTTTTTCTTGGCGTTCCATCAAGGCGTCAAGTTTTTCGAAGGTAAATGACCTTTTGATGAGTTTCACACCCCGTCGCCAGTGTGTTATACTCGTGCTTTGTATGACTTACTAGCCGCAACGCAATCTTAGCACTTGAACGCCTTGACCCTCTTAGTTCGCAAAATCAGAAGTCAGAAGACGAGAAACCGGAAACCTTTATTCCAGTGAAAAGGGAAGTGAGTCGTGTACAAAATATTCGTATATTTTATCGTTCCTATTCATCAAAAATTGCAATCAATAACATTTTATTACTACAATGATATTGTCAAATATACTCTGTGGAAATAACTTAGCGTGTTGCGCGCTGCTACATTAAAAATGTATGAAGTTATAAATCAAGTTACAAAAATCAATACAAACTTGATAAATGAACCATTGTATTTTAGGGATAAACTCGAATCCCTAACCGTGACAATGAAATAGATAATATTGACAATTTTGCAGTTTTACATCACAAACCTAACTATAGATTAGGAAGTAATAAATACCATATAGGAACTTAGACATCTGTTCATAATGTTTGGGACTTCTTATCAGCACGCTCCAAAACAACGTTTAACCGAAATTGAAAAAAGAAACTTTAATCACAACAGAATCAGTCACAGTTAGTCAGACATAAAATATTTGACTCTTTCAATGAACTTTAAACACAATCTCCATAGTTAAAGAAAAATAAACCAGGTGTAAAAAACAAAGTGTTAAATTGTAACATTTATCAATAAGGGTCAAAAAAAAACATTAAGCCTAATGAATCGGCATAAACAGTGAAATAAACATGGACTAAACAAACACCAGTCCGTGGTATTAAACTACATATTCACAACCCTTTCAGTCTCTTTAGTAAGAATCACAAAAACCTAAAAGCCAACGATTAATTCACTGTGACAATAAGATTTACTTTAGACTGGTATTCAACATTGTCGAATTAACTGGCTAGTAGTAAGCGATAAATTCATTGATACTTTGCTTGCTCCAAAATGTTGTATAAATATTAAGGGAATTGCGTAGGTTTTCAATACATTTGATAAGATAACTGAAGATATATGCCTCAAATGTCTTTGTGATTGTTTTTAGGCCAGTGGAAAACGTAGTACCTGATGAGGTTTCTTTTTGCATAGCAATATATATTATATATTATATATATATAGATAGATATATATATTATAATATATATATATAGTGATGTGCGTTCATCCCGACACTTCTATGGTTCACTTGTCATAACCACACAAACGTTTCCAAAATACGAACATATCAAGCCTTAATAAAAAGATTCCTTTGATTTTTGAACATTAAATATTCACTCATATATGCAGTAACTATGGTGCCAACCATCAATATTCATAATCAGTGTTGTTACTAATCTCTGTAAACCTACCGAATACTATTGTTCAATATTTCGGTGATAATCCTGATTACTAAGTATTATCTTAAGATCAACAAAAATTATCAAGCGATGTAAAATGGTTTAACTAAGCCGACACAGGTATGGTAATAAACAAGCACAGTACATACTTCTGTATTTCATATTAATGCACTCTATTTTCTTTTCGAGATTTGGAATTAAAATATCCAATTTTTATCGATTCCCCAAACCATAATCACTTTAAATAATGATGTTTCGATAGGAGCTCAAACTCATCATCAGTTAAAAGTCATTATCCTAAAGACGATTAACCAAATAGTTAGGCATGCGTTTATGCAGGTACGCAATGCTATGTGACGACTACATGAAAGAAAAAGACAGATCAATGTTGTAGCATAAGTAGCCTTAGCTTATTTGTTAAGGGCATTCAACATGTAAAGAAATGTCGATTGGTACTATTTTTTTTTTTTAAACCAAAAATTATTCAAATCCTTGATACTTATCAAATATAGCATTATTTAATAGGTATTTTCGTACTAAAAAAAAGAATATCTTCAAAACATCTTGGGTACAGAGTGAGTGTAGCAACGCCAGTTAAATAAAATAAATGTTTTACAAGATTATGGAACACAGCACACAATTCCTTTATCTACGAGATTCCGGAACACGCGTCTTCACTTATAATGATTCCATGTACATCATATCATACGTCTTGCAACAATATGGACCTATAATACGCCTGGGACAGTGTTAATTCCTATGTACACTTTCATAATTTGATTTTGACTACTTCCGAAGTCTTGGACCAGAATTGAGAACAAGAAGCTAAAATTTTTAGTCATTTCACTAGCTGAGATTCTTCCAATATATCTAAGCATAGAATATCAGCTAAGGAACTTTCATCTGCGTTTAAAGTAGAAAATTTGTAAATAAAAACACCAGGTGTATTTTATAAAAAGAAATTAGAATGAATTTCGATTAGTGAAACTGTAAGGTTAACTAACGACTCTCTGAGTGATCGAGACATGAAATTAAAAAACATATTTTAGACAATACTCACAGTAATCTACACAATGTGTTCGCTACTATATAACTTAGGTGCTTACCTTAGAATCTCTCTATGAAATAAACTAAACAACTGTCTAAGTCAAATACATAATGAAAGTTAGAATATTAGTGGTAAATACTTAATCTACACGTTTCGATCATGATTTCACTTCGTTCGATGCAATTAAATGAATGTTGGACCTATACTGTTACACTATCAATCAAAAGTAAATACCATTTTTCATATCTGTAATTTTCTTTCCTAAATTTGTACAATAATTATGATTTGTAACACGTCGTGTGGCAAGCTTCTCGGCAGAATACAAACATAATACACCAGTGCTCGCCGGGTTTACATTAAATTATACTTTTTTTGACAGAGTACTCAGATAAGGAAAAGGTATGACTGATCTACTGATGTATGCAGAGAAGAAGTACGAAAACGACCCGTAATTCTGTATTCAAATTACTAATACAAATAGTATCCAATTTCTTTCTGGTTACTTAATCATTAAATACTTTAAATTATAATTAAACTTCGACATTACTGTTCTAGAAGCTATGCGTTACTAAATTAAGTAGCGCAAGTACATGCCATTCTATAAATTACTCAATGCTGAATCCATTAGGTGATGTTGCACATTTGTTCCAACTTACTCCCTGAAAAAATATGTTACAATTTTAAGTTTTAATTTTCAAAGCATTACAGATTGTAGTCACCTAATGGGAACCCAAAGGAATAAGATGAATTTATTAGTATTCTTGTTTGAACATTTGTTCTTAATCTACCTCAATTTTTATTAGAACTCAAAGGTGCAAATAAAAACAGATCAGCTTTTTTTGTCGAAACGTCACCTATCTCAATAAAATGAAATTTGCATAAATTCATCTAATATTGCCGTTGAATCTATACCGCCCGAAGAGGAATACAACTTCAGGCGCCATGTAGATGATAGTGTTACTATTCGGAATTCTGTTAATAAAGTTGCAATGTGGTATAACCTAAATGGTCGCACCTTTTATGATTATATTTTAAGGCTGTGTTATCGGCATGAAACTGATATTTAGTTCAGTAGCCTGGGTAAAATAACTCGTTTAACAACTTTAGGTCATAAATGCCCACTAAGTATCGCCATGTATAGTTTAGATCATAGTACTTAGCGGTTGTAATACAAAATGTGGATATAGATTTATGATAAAAGCAGTTTTGTTAATCACGGTTTTTTTATAAAACGCATGTACTAATATTTCATGGTATTGATGGAAGAGAAAATCCCCTTGATTATCCTATGGAAGTATAGCGGTAAACTGACCCGATTTTTTTGGCACGAGGAGATCCACGGTTTATAACACCTAAATTTCGATATCGGCGTGTATCAATAGGAGATTGATACTGACCAAGCTTCATTAATAACAATGATCCAGAAAACAATTTTACTGAAATCTACAAGATATTTGAACTTAGTTTTTTTAACTAAAAAGTTTGGGCACTATATCAACATTTACCTTGGTAAATGTAGTTGACCTTCAAAATTTTTACACTGGTCAAGTAGTTAATTGGCTTGTTTTATTGTTTTTTTTTTTTCCTGGTCACAAGTAGTTGGCAAACTTCAATTACTCCTGGAATGTTCATTCAGTAGTTTATTTCAGAAATATATTTTCTGAACGTTTGATGGTTATTATTTTCTCACTGGTTGACAGATTAAACTTCTACGAATGAACCGGCGAACATAAACTAATGTCAATTCTGAAAATGTTATTAAATACTGTGTAATCTTTTATGAGCTTTCAGTACATTCTCAATCTGATTTCTGTTAATTAATATTGTGTAAGTCTTATGTTAAACAAAGATATGCATGGACGTAAGTACTGAAGCGATATTTTCACAAAGACGTATACTGGATGGTGTTAGTATGCTACGATGCAGTGTTTCGTAAGGTCATTGGGTATGAGGGATCACCAGACACACTTAGCTAGTTTCGTATCAAAGGTTACCTTTTTTTCTCCCGTTTGTTCGTCAACCGGCTATTAAAAAGCATTAATTTACGTCACAGAATTCTTTTTATTCACATGACTTAATACAACAGAACGGACGATATTTGCCGATAACACGTTACGTCAATACAGGTCGTTGCCATTCTCATCCGCTATATACATGCGGACGGTATAGGTAATGTCAAAAATTACTAAATACTTGTACGATATGGACCCGTGAGTACCTGATCGATAATACTAACCTGTTTAGAAGAGAAGATGCTTTATTTTAAACCCAATTATACCGATAATGTTGGATCACAACATGATTATATATTGTGAAGACGAGTAGTTTATCGAAAAATATCAAGGGGCTAATTATCAATGATAACGCTAGGGATCGTGACACTGATTAAAGATCTAATTATGATTCTACTTATTATGGAAAATATAAAAGAGAATAGACAATGTTTGTAATCAGTCCGGAAAACCAAACTTCTGAAATGTAGTTATAATAAATAGGAATGAAGAATAAACAGTGTACGTACAAAACTCCCTTTTAGTTACCAATTAATTTGAAGGTTACCACAGTGACGCCTATTTTAGGATACAGAAGTAGGAGCCTTTATCCTTCTTAAGACAATATCAACAGAGACCCTCAAAACGGCATAAGTAGTTTATACCTGTCGATTACGTGGTTGCTATTCAATAAATAGCGTAATTGAACTTTTAAAAATGCTCTTATCCTTTCGGAAGCAGAGTTTTTGAGACGTTTTGATAAAAAGGAATACGCTTTGTTATCTCTCTATTCAGGTACATGTAGATAAGGTAAACTAAAATTGAAGGGGAATGCAACGAATGTCTGTCCACTTCTGATACGAGTCATTGTACGTCGATTTGTATATAATAAGTCTAACTCGCAACAAAAAATGTACAGTTAAAAAATCGTCCGAGTTAGAATGATTCCTGAAACACCAACGAAGGAATATTGTTGCCTCTTGAAATATCGAACATTCAAGTTCTCAATCAAATCTTTATTGCATTAGGATATAAACCTTCTTGATTTTGTCTTGTCTAGAAAAAATTCCTTCTTGCGTCAAGATTTCTTTTTAGACTAACCCAATCGACCCAAAAAACTTCGGATAATACTAAATAGATTTTAATAAATCCCACTTAAGTTTATAAAACAATCAAACGTTGCCAAAATAAGAAAATAGCAGCCTTAAGAAAAAGATTCATTTGATTTTTGAACTAATTAAATATGCACTCATATATGCATTAACTAATTGGTGCCAACCATCAATTATTTCATAATCATGTGTACTTAAATCTCTGTAAACCTACCGAATACTTATTGTTCAATATGTCGGTGATAATCTGATTTACTTAAGTATTATCTTAAGATAAACAAAATATCAACGAGATGTAAATGGTTTACTAAGCCGACACAGTATTTGTAATAACAAGCAAGTACATACTTTGTATTTCATATTAATGCACTCTCTTTTCTTTTCGAGATTTGGAATTAAAATATTCAATTTTATCGATTCACCAAACCATAATCACTTAATAATGATGTCTTCTATAGAGTCACTCATCAGTAAAAGTCATTATCCTAAAGACGATTAACAAAATAGTTAGGCATGAGTTTATTGCATGCTACAGCCATGCTATAGTGACGACTACATGAAACTAAATGACAGATCAATGTGTAGCATAAGTAGCTTATCTTATTTATAACTGGCATTCAACATGTAAAGAAATGTCGATTGTCTATTTTAATTATTCACATCTTGATACTTATCAAATATAGCATTATTTAATAGGTATTTTCGTCTAAAAAACAACGAATATATTCACAAATCTTGGGTACCGAGTGTATGCAACGCAGTTAAATAAAATAAATGTTTTTACAATATATGAACAGCACACACCTTCCTTTATCTACGAGATTCGGAACACTGGTTCACTTATAATGATTCATGTAATATATTCATAGTCTGCATACAATCTGACTATCATAGTGACAGTTAACTTCCTATTTACACTTTCATAATTTTGATTTTTGACTACTTCTCCGAAGTTTGGACCAGCTTGAGAACAAGAAGCTAAACTTTTCATTCATTTCACTAGCTGAGATTATTCCCAAATATATTTCATGCATATAATATCATCTAAGGAACTTTCATCTGTGTTTAAGTAGAAAATTGTAAATAAATAACACCAGGTGAATATTTTATACAAATAAATAGAATGAATTTCGATTAGTGAAACTGTATAGGTTAACTAACGACTCTCTGAAGTGAATAGAGACATAATCTAAAAACATATTTTAGACGATACTCAGTAATCTCACAATGTTTTTATACTTACTAATCATTAGGTGCTTACCTTAGAAATCTCTCTATGAAATAAAATAACCAATGTCTAAGTCAAATACATAATGAAAGTTATAATATTAAGTGGAAATACTTAATCTAACGTTTCGAATTCATGATTTCACTTGTCGTATGCAATTAAATGAATGTGGACTATACTGTTTAACTATAATAAAAGTAAATACCATTATAATCTGTTAATTTTCTTTCCTAAATTTGTAAATAATTATGAATTTGTAAACGTACGTGTGTCAAGTCTTCTGGCAGAATACAAACATAATACAACAGTGTATGCGTTTACATTAAATTATACTTTTTTTGACAGAGTACTCAGATAAGTAACATGTTATTTACTGATTACTTGATGTATGCAGAGAAGAAGTACGAAAACGACCTTAATTCATGTTATTCTTAAACATTACTAATACGTATCCAATTTCTTCTGTTACTTAATCAATTAAAATCTTTAAATTTATAATTTCTGACTTCGAATTACTGTTCTAGAAGCTATGCTTACTAATTATATGTAGCTGCAATAGTTACTATGCAATTCTATTAAATTTACTCAAATCTTCTATCCATTTAGGTGATGTTGCACATTTGCTTCCAACTTACTCCATTACAAAAATATGTTAAATTTTTAATTTTAATTTCAAAGCATTACAGATTGTAGTCACCTAATGGGAACCTAAAGGAATAAGATGAATTTATAGTATTCTGTTTGAACCTTTGTTCTTACTCTCCTCAAATTTTTATTAGAATCAAATGTGCAAAAACATGATTCAGCTTATTTTTTCGAAACGTCATCTCTCTCCAATACACTGAATTTGCTAATTATCCTCTAATTTGGTTTAACTTATACCGCCGAAAGATGAATACAACTTCAGTCGAATGTAATGATTAGTGTTATATTCGAATTCTGTTAATCAAGTTGCAATGTGGTTAATAACCTAACTGGTCCAACTTTTTATGCATTATATTTTAATGCTGTGTTAATCTGCATGAAACTGATATTTATGTTCAGTAGCCTGGTAACAAATGTTTACACCTTTATGTCATTACATGCCCACTTAAGTATCGCCATGTATAGTTATCTCCTAGTAATTAAGCGGTTGTAATACAAAATGACTGGATATAGATTTATAGATAAAAGCAGTTTGTTAACTACGTTTTTTTATAAAACGAATGTACTCATATTTCATTTTATTGATTGGAAGAGAAAATCCTGATTATCCTATGGAAGTATAGCGGTAACTGACCGCTTTGACTAGAGATCCGGTATAACATAACTTTCGATTAATCGAGTGTATCAATATGACTATTGTATACTGACAAAAGCTTCATTAATAAATGATCCAGAAAAAATTTACTGAAATCTACAAGATATTTGAACTTAGTTTTTTTACTACAAAGTTTTGACTATCATCAACATTTACCTTGGTAAATGTAGTTTGACTTCAAAATTTGCAGGTAAGTAGTTAATTGGCTTGTTTATTTGTTTTATGGTCACAAGTAGTTGGGCAATTACTACTTGAATGTATAATTCAGTAGTTTATTTCAGCAATATATTTTCTGAACTTTTGATTTGCTTATTATTTTTCTCACTGGTTGACAGATTAAACTTATACGAATGCAACCAGCGAACATAAACTAACTTTCAATCTTCTGAAAATGTTATTAACATCACTGTGTAATCTTTTTCTGAGATTTCAGTACATTCTCAATCTGATTTCTGTTAATAATTATTTGTAAGTATTTATGTTAACAAAGATATTTCATGACGTAAGATAATGAAGCTGATATTTTCACAAAGACGTAACTGGATAGGTGGTAGTATGCTACGATGCAGTGTTTCGTAAGGTCATTGTGTATGATTTCTTACATAACACTTAGCTAGTTTTTCTGTATCAACAGGTTACTCGTTTGTTCGTCAACGGCTATTAAAAAGCATTAATTTACTTCACAGAATTCTTTTTATTCACATGATTAAATAAAACACGAACGACGATATTTGCCAAACACGTTTACTTCAATACATTTCGTTGCATTCTCATCAGCTATATACATGCTGACGGTATTAGGTAATTCAAAATATTACTAAATACTTGTACGATATGGAGTGAAGTACTGATCAGATAATACTAAACTGTTTAGAAGAGAAGATGCTTTATTTTAAAACACTTATAACGATAATGTTGGATACAACATGATTATATTATGTGAAGACGAGTAGTTATACGAAAAATATCAAGGGGCTAATTATAAATGATAACGCTAGTGGATAGTGAAAATGATTAAACTATATAATTATGATTCTAACTTATTATGAAAATATAACTATGAGAAGCAATGTTTAAAACGTCCGGAAAAAAACTTACTGAAATGTAGTTATAATTAAATAAGGAATGAAGAATAAAAGTGATTAAGTTACAACTCCCTTTTAGTTACCAATACATTTGAAGGTTACCAAGTGACTCCTATTTAGGATACAGAAGTCGGATTTTATCCTCTTAATTACATATCACCAGAGAACCTCAATAATGCATAAGTAGTTTCTACCTGTCTATTACGTGTTTCATATTCAATAAATAGCATGTAATTGAACTTTTAAAAATGTCTTATCCTTTAGGAAGCAGAGTTTTTGAGACGTATTTGATAAAAATGAATACGTTTGTCTATCTCTCTATTCAGGTACATGTAGATAAGTAAATAAAATTGAAGGTGGAATGCAACGAATGTCTGTCAACTTTTATACGAGTCATTGTAAGTAGATTTGTATATACTAAGTCTAACTTCGCAACAAAAAATGTACAGTTAACAATCGTCACGAGTTCGAATGATTCTACTTGAACACCAACTGAATGAATATTTGTTTCCTCTTGAACATATCGAATTCAAGTTTTCAATAAAATTCTTTATTGCATTCTTCTATAAACCTTCTTGATTTTGTATTTTTCAGAAAAATTCCTTCTTTCGTCATATATTTCTTTTTAGACTAACCAATCGACAACAACCTTCGTGATATATAATAAATAGATTTTACTAAATCACACTTTATAGTTTATTAAACAATCTCTATGAAAATGAATAATTTCATATAAATAAATAATAAATTGTATGTAAATGTCAAATGTTCTGATATTCAATTGTTTTACATTTCAAAAATATGATAGAAACAAATGTCTAATTGTCATTATAAATTCTACCTTTTTTTGTCATCTGTCCAATGTATAAATGAAAAGTATACTATAACATTCATTATTCAATATGATTAAATGACATGAACAATTTTCATAAAGTTATTGAAATTTACGTATTCAGTCATTATATATATATATATATATACATTAAATATAATCATGTATTCATTATTCACTGTCATAATGGAATCAAAATATTGTAAGCATTTAACTTATGTTTAATAAAAAAAAACTAAACCATGTTAAGTGATTGGCCTTCTTCATATGACCTTAATCATAAATGTCCTTATTAACAACATAAAAATGAAAAAATGAACTTTTTTCTCTCCATTGTTGAAATTCAACGCAACAATATAAATTGGTCGTTTTAAACGAGTGAAAAAATAAACGACGTTTTATATACAAACAAATTGTACTATATATATATACCTTTCATAACCTTGGATCACAACCGAATGTTTAGTCTGTTAGTATAAATATATACATTACATTAATAAATAGTGTGATATATATATATGGTTTTCATTCTATAAACTATAGTAAATTTCAGTGTTCAAAAATTGTAGTGCAATATTCACCAGTTTAAAAGTAGTACAATGAATAATTGAAAATGTCATATATGCCAGAGGAAATTTCTCTTCATTATAATTTGAAGAATAAAATTAATGCAAACCTGTTATTATAACCTGTTATATAACCGATAGATTCTAATTATACATACTAAAGATGATCACATTAAATATGTATTATAATTTAAGATTAACAAAATGAAATGATGTAAGATAATGGCAATATGATAAGTTGCTCTGCTGTATTCTCACAAGATTGATATTAATACATGTCACTCTGAAAAAAAGATATTGGGCAGAAAAGTTCTATTTTATTTCACTTTCTATTTATAGAGACTAATCAAGTAAAAGGTTGTAATGAATTGATAACCTTCAAATAGCATACAATTTAACTAGGACAATTATTGTTCATTGATAAAGATATTTTATTACTACATAAAAGCTTTTCACTTGTTAATATAAATAATTACTTATAAAATGGTTGTTTTTATGTTATATATAATATATCATGTATGTAACAAGACCGTCTAATGCATCAGTAAGCAGAACAATTTTAGCTTCAACTGTTAAAGATGGATTACAGGATTCATGAACAAGTTAAACAAAAATTTCTGCATTTTGTTCTTCTAATAAAAACTAACATTAAACGCTTAACTTTAAATGATATTTTAGACTAATATGTGATAAGGTCACATTATTATGTGAACAAACCCTTTGTATAATATTCACTTGTTGAGATTGTATTATAACAGTTTGATATATTGTTATTTCTTGCTCCCATCAATAGAATCGACTGTTTTTAGAGCCTATTTACAATATGTGAATGAAATACAGAAAGTAGCTTCAATTCTCTTTTACACAAAGTTTATTTATACTCATTCTGAATATCCTGTTAGTCATTTAAAAGTTATCATGATTTTTTGTCATAATAATCCCATAACTTTTGTCGTCAGCTCATCCAGTTTTTAAATATTTACCAGTGATACATAGTTTCAGACATGAATGAAATGACTACCTCAGTCAATTTTGTATTCAAAGATGATGGTATGATGAGTTTTAATGTACAAAAAATTTCGAATGTGGGCTGACTGTAAATGACAGTCATTCTTATATAAGGCAAATGATGAGCATCTGTAGTTCTAACGAGAAGTGCATAAATCCACTTTATTTTTCAAAAAATCTTCATATGAACTATCTTTTACAAATAATTTTTTTGTTTTGTACTTCCTGTTCACTCAGAAAACATCAACTTTGGACGCCATCATTCTAAAAGGTTGATAGTAAGGTTGATAGTAATCCGTGATAAAGTATCTTCAAATTAGACCAGCTTCTATATACATTGACCTGGGTAGCATTTCAACCGTTTATAAGTAGTGTAAACGTCAATCCAAATTTAAGAAGTGCCCAATTATTTCATGTCAACAAGTAAAAGTAAATTGAATATTTAATAATTAAAATACTGTATCATTTTAATGAAAGATTATAATGAATTGATATTACTTGAATAATTTTATATATCATATTACTGTTAAATGGCCGGTAGAAATCTGTATGAAGTCCTGTGCACAGATCTCATGTAGTTATAAATTTATTTACAAGGTATATCTACAACTTTGAAGGTACTGATATTGTATTAGAAGACTCATACTGGTGTTAATCAGTAAACCTATCAGAACTAATTATCAACTCATTCTGGTTTCATGTGATTATTTAGTAGTTTGTTATGATTATAAAGTTAAACTATTTTCTCACATGATTCACAAAGCAGGAAACCTAAGTATAAGATAGGATATCGGTAGCTTTCAATTGCTTAAAACAAAACAAAATGTAATAATTATCCTAACCATTTAGATTATCAACTCCATCTTTTATTCCACCAACATGAGTTGATCTATACATATGTTAAACAATGTGACTTTGATTACAATGGTATGATTCTATTTACTTGTTATACTGACCTGCACAGTTAAATTAGAATGTAGTACATTCAATTATCAATAAAAGGTCACTGAATATAATTAAAATTGACTGTCAGAATTAATTACTTATATTTGACCACCATTTCATCTGAATCGATTTTTAATGAAATTAAATTAACTAGGGCAGAATTCGAAGAGTTATTTCAACCAATATGAGCTATATATATTCGATTTCAAGTGATGAACATTATCATTATTTTATTTAACGACATCGCATATTGTTGTGTAAAGATCTATAGGGAGTATTTGATATGAGCATACATATTTTACATCACTTAGGTTTCTGACTACTGCATACAAATTTGTCGTGAAATATTAATGTTTAAAACGTGCATTATATCCGTAAAGGTTTTTCTAGCGATGACTAATACAGTTCAATTCGGGTTAAGAAGTGGCACAGTTTATTTTGAGATTCAAGCAGTGTTAATTGTGAAAGGCGACGAAAAATTACTTCTTAAAGATATTTTTGATAACTTCGAAAGCTATATAATTTTTAAAAGTTGTTTTAGAAGTCATAAATATTTTGTTCTTTACACAATTCTGTATAGAAGCACCAAAATACTTTCATAAACAGTGTTATAAATATTATACACGAACAATTTCGTTCTGAGGTGAACTCTTTTTATCAATACAGGCAACTTTCAATTTTTGTTGAACGATTCATGTTGTCCGATAGAGATCGTGATGTCTTCTAAAAACAAGAGTAATTTGAACATCATACAATTACCCCACCCCCACCCCCAAGATTCTCCTCCTGTAAACTAACTGAGAATATGATTATACTTTTTGACAAAGGAACAATACACTTCAAGATGAGAACAATGCTGTAATCTTAAATGGTTGAAAGTACTCTATACTAGCTTAAACCAATGAATACAATAAAAGGATCTAAATAGGCATACATATACATATGTCGGCAACAGTGTACAATGAATCACCTAAAATACATAAATCAATGAAATCTTTTGGTAAATCATATATTCTGGATTTTTATCAGAAGGTGTATCTGAAAAGTTTCATTATCATAATTTTTAAACTCATTAACTTGTAATTTATTGATTGATGGTTATTATATTCGTGATGAAAGTTATCTAAATTAGATAAGTACTCATTATCGTATGATCAATCCACAAACTGATAACAAATTGTTTCTAGTTTATTACAATTTCATATCTCATTATATTATTGTCGTGATGAAAGTTATCTAAATTAGATAAGTACTCATTATCGTATGATCAATCCACAAACTGATAACAAATTGTTTCTAGTTTATTACAATTTCATATCTCATTATATTATTGTATAAGAATAAAATTAAATGAACTTAATAAATTAGTTTATTAATTTTTGTATTTAACAAATATGTAGTTATGTGTAAAATATTTTAAATAATGCGAAAATTAATTACACACTAGTCTAGTTAATATAACTTACAATGAAAATTTAACTGTTGTTCAATAATTACCTTGGATACAAATGAAAGTTTGTGTTGATAGCTGTACGGAATATATAAAAAGAGAAGAAATTAAATCTTATGATTCATACATTAAAATATTTTGTTTTTGATATTTCAATCAGTTTAAAACTATGTATATGTATACATAACATATAGTTGTGTTGTAAGCACTTTACTTCTCCCTATTCGTATAATTAATAAATAATATACCAGAGTTTGTCAGAAATCTAAGTTACTATGATGGTATATTTATTCAATGTAAATGTAACATCAAAAGTTTGTGAAGATTATACTGTTTTTGGTTTGTTTCATGAATCGACCTTTTGTTGTACAAACTTTGAGAGCTATGAATCCCTGGACACCTGATTAAGATAAGCACTAGACTCTGTGTACAGTCCAACCTTTAGACAACTAAATTAATGCTCAAAGGTACGTATTCCTAACTTCAGTCAATTTCTAATATTGGGTAGCCATCATTCATCACCATTGATGGTAGCCGCCTTGTACATTATTATGGTTGAAATTTATTGGTCACAGCTTCTCACCAGGATTCAAGGAATTTTATGCAAAATGTGATTACTCGTGATCAAATTTTCATTGCTTATTGTATAAATGGCTTCTTTGGAATATTGAATTTATGAATAGATGATGAAACAGTTTATCAGCGTTTTTCGGCTCTTCATGATCCTACATCTTATGTTGCTGCGTAGTAAAAACCACAGTTAGTTTGAAATTTTTTAACTCAAATTTAAACTGGGTATTTACAAACGGCATTGATAATTTATAAATAATACAATACAACCATATGGTTCGAACTTCAAACATATATTAGGCTTACGGTATCCGGAAGAACATATATCTCACTGAGAAGGTCGCTGGAACCATTGTTCATAAAATTATCTGTGGTTTAAATTATATTCTACAGAAGAAGCCAAATTGACAGAGTATTCCTTAGCTTGCTAAAAGATCAGAATCATAGATGGAGTTTATTTACAATTTAAAGTAACTGTACTTACATACTTTCTCTTCACTTTAAATGTTGGTATCCCAGCCAAGATTAATAAAAATCGTAATCTGAATGTAAAAATAATAACAGTACCATATTTTTTTTCATTTATGTATAAAAGCGCATTACAATATGAATTAAGTCTCTTTAATACTTGTTAATATTCATTTAGAATGATGGAGACTGCTTAGTGTATTCAATTTAGTTTTACACTTAACAGTAAGAATTCCAAGTCACGCAAATTTATTACTCTATACGACAAATGCATATAACTTGGGTAACTTTAAGAAAGCATTAATATAAAGAGTGGATAAAACAGTCGAATTAAAATATTTACAAACTTAAAGTCACAATCATGAATTTTAAATCCTCCAAATCTATTCACAATATTTACATATAGTTTGTTTTAATTAATAGAGACATATGTTAACATACGAATAAAAATACAGTTCTGAATTGGTTAAATAAATATTTTGTTCTACTAAGATATAATGTATTTAGTAACAAGTTTACTACATAACAAGTAAATTGATGAATTCCAAGTTAATCAACCTACAATTACTTAAATGTATCGCTAAACTGTAATATATTTTTTTCATAATTATATATATACATTGTAGGCAGTTTTAATTATATAGTTTAGTCTACATAAACACACTACTATTTTAATATAATCATAAATCTGCCTACATTATTTACTGTAGATTATAAAACTACATAGTGATTATTAAATAATTAGTTATTGAATAGGAAATTTTAAGATGAATGCTAGTTATCTCATAAAGTTTACCAACATATAACTTTACTTGTGTTACATGTGTTAAATTACAATTATTAAAAATCATTCATCATCTTTCACATTTATCTCATGATCGATGCACTGTTAAACAGCCATTCATGCCTCCTATGTGGTTCTGGTGATTAGTAACACTAGATTTTGTCTATGAAATCTTAATATATAATAGTAACCAGTAAGTATTTACCCCTAAATAATTAAGAACACTACCTAAAAGCTTAAACATTTTATCATACCTCTTTTATATTGCGTAGAGTTTTAATTAACTAAATGGAAGAACCTAATAAAACTTGTATTTCGCTTTATTTACTGAAATGTTAGGAAATTGTACTCATGTCGATCAACTATAGAGAATTCACAACAATAAATAACAGTAGTTAATTCGTAAAAATAAGGTTTGTGTTTAGCCCATTTAAGGAGACATTCTAATAAATTTCAGGAAGTTCAGACACACTGAAACATTAACTCAGGTGTTTTGGATATGATAAAACATCGCTATATTCTTGATGTACTTCTCTCTTTATTGTTACATATTTATCGATGCAAATCGACTTGCTAATAGAGGTAAGTTAAATTTTACAAAAAACATAACCCAAATTTTAACAAGGACTTGTGGGGTTCAGATTTATTAAGAATGCAACGGTTATCAAAGATAACATGAATAACGTCCCACTATATCACAAACTAATCGGAGCAGGAATTATACCACTGGACATCGGTCCAATGGTGCAGATGGTTAAGCATTCACCATGAGACTTAAGGATGTTGGGTTCGATTGCCCATCAAAATTGAGGGTAAGCACTGCTGAATGGTTCCATACTAGAAAGAAACATCTATCTAGTACTCCTTAGTTTTCAATGGTACCCAATCAATTTTAATCCGTGACGAATACAAGCAATTAAACTTAATTCCTATTTCCACAAAGCCACTTCAGTTAACACAACCACTAATGAGAAAATTAAAGGTCTTAGCTAGGTAACGATTTAATACTAGGAATCACTGGATATAATTGTAGTTCAGAAATGTCCACAGCACTCAACTAAAAACAACAATATCTCGCCAGCGACCAACTTTCAGGGATAGTTCCTGGAGTTCTAATGGAAAAATTTGACCAGTGGAGTTTTACCGCTACAAATGTAAAACATTTATCGACGGTTGGGAATGGATGAGGTTGGACAAATGGATCGTAAACTGACTGAGCTAGAAATATCAACCACTGGATGTTCGCTCATTTATCTGACGGTTAACCATTTCCACGAAATCTGAAGGTCCTGAGAACGATTATTTGATGGGGTCCTGAACATGCATCTAACTGCAAATAAACAAAAGTGGTTCGGAAGAAAGGAAAACAAATTATATTTTTCGTACAGCAGATGACTAATCTAGAGCATAAAATATGTCAAAATAGTATGTGTCGGAAATATTCTGATTTGCTGAAAAAAATTATGCAAGGGATTCATTTCTTTCCTAAATCGACAGTGACTTGAAATGTATAGCATTTAAAACTCCATATAATTTGATACGATTCACCTCTAGCTACGTAAATATTAACGCCATGATAGCTCAAAATTTGTCACATCTACTAACTGAACGTAGTTACTTTTGATAGGCTTCACACTGTCCTGTTGATACTCTTTACCGAACTCCCCCCCTCAACTGTTGGGATGATCTAAGTTCAGTCTTTATTGGAACTGATGTTGGTACAAAAAAAAGACGTGGTTATTTAAACGTTTTACAAATGTCTTTGGAACCAGTCATTCAGTCTACGATTCTGTGGAGGACGATCTGATAGTTTACAAGTAAATGAAAAATTCAAGATTGCTGTCAACAAAAATCCCCTTTTTTAATTAAAATTGAGGATTATTGTATTTCCCAATAAAGTCAACTAAATGTTCCAAGATGTTTGAAACACTTATTTCATTTCTATTCGTATGACTGAAATGTAATATAGTGAATATCATTGGTATGGTCGTTAGTGATATGACAACTAAATAGATTGATAAAATGTCAAAATGACTGACTGTGGGATAAACTGTTAGGTAATTTTCCTCACGTGAACGATCCATAAATTTCAAACCGACTTTGCATTTTAGAAAACACAATCATGGAACAGTTGATTACTTAAATATACAGCTGTAAATTATAGATGTCATTGATATACAAAGTAATATAGAAAACTAGTATATCATATATAAATATATCTGTGATTTAATTACCGATTTTGTTAATCATTCTTAGTGGTATATATAAACATGATTAAACCTAAGTGTTGCGTTCAAGTAGATGATTTGAGTTAATTGTCGACAGTTCCTTGTATCAAAAATCTTACAGCCTTTACTTCAGTTTCATAGTTTCCTAAAGAAATGTAACCAACTGTTATAACATTTTCGATGATGATTATGATATATCTAAATAATCATATGATTTATCTAACAATCTGAATGTTGTTTTATGCTTTACAATGTTCAAGAAAAAAAAACATATTCATATTGTGAATACACAAAATAATATAATATTCGTATTTCTTATCTATACCACAAGTAAAATGTTTCATACCAACTAATGACCTGATAAACATTTAGATATAGTTGATTAGAAATTAGTCTGTTGATTGGTTAATAACAATATCGGTCAGTCTTTTGTTGCTAATTCACTTTTTTTTTGTTATAACTATGTTTTATATTATATTTACTAAAATATACAATTGTTGTACCTGAAACAATGCTATGAATATAGGTTTCGTTAATGTTAACACTTTTAAGAGTAGGGAATTTCATTGAAAAGAAAGTAATTCTTACAAAAATTTAAACTTGCATAATTCAGAAACGTATTCATAAGCGATAAGTTGAAGAAGGTATTTTAGTTCACTTGAACAATTATGTAAACTGAACATTGTATATTGTTTATATTCATATTAAATAGTTACTAGGTGATGAGTATTAAATGTAAAAAGCTCAGTCAGTTTTGGCTAAACTTGCTCAATGATAACGATTGTGGGCCATGAAATTATATGATTAGGTTTGAATCTCGTAGATGATTAAATGCAATTAAGTTATTTATTTACCGTGGAATAACTAATTTACATTGAGAAAATACACTTTATTGAGATAAAGTGTTTGAAGTTTAAGTACTTTACGGTAAACACTGTCTCGATTATGATACCTAAATAATGAACTCAGACCGGATATCAAAGTGTTAGAAATACGGAGTCATTCGAATGATCATATTGTATCAAGGGTGAAAGGATGATCATGTTATGAATTGATTCATTATGCTGACTAATCAATTGTCCATTAATCCCACTAATGAATGAAGTGAACGATTGATTACCAACACAGAATCTTTCACTTGTTCCTAATCTGTCAATCACAACACTACAAATATAGTCGAGTACCTTGTATCCTCTAGTGTTTGTGAAAACAAGGAATATAAATCCACAATGAAACATTATTAATAAATTATAACACACACTGTCTTTGTGGTACGAACTGTGAATAATAGGCTTATTATTACTTCATAGTAATTTGTGAATGGAAAAACATAACACAATGCATAGGTAATGAATTAAATGAAAACCTAGAGTTACAACGACATTAAAAGAGTGTGAATCAATTATTTGATAAATACATTAAAAATATGTATATACTGATTTATAAGAGAAGAGCTACTAAAGTCTCCTATTCCCACTTAATCTTTTCCCCTCATTCACGACAGATTTATATCGATATATGACGTAATACATCTTTATAAATGAGAAAAATATTTTATAGTTAAAAATATTAAAACCACTTAATAAATCATTATGACCGTTCACTAAATGAAAGTTATGCAACTTTACTTTTGCCGTAAAAGATCAATTATTGCATGAAGAATAACGATATCTAGAAAATCAGTTACATAGTATTGTCAAACAATATGTTACTTGTACAGAATACTTGCTAGTAATTAATTTATAAAGTCAGTACCATTTAACCCTTTCCGTAATATTGGAAGGTGGCTAGTGGTGGAACAATAGGATGCGCGTTAATTCATATTTGGAACTTGTCACTTGTATATATCTCGATTGCGATAGTGGTATTCAAACCAGGACTTTACCATAAACTTGTAACTTAATACTAATATCGAAGCAATCTACTCAGGATTTACATGTTCTAACAGTGAATGGTGAATTATATTTTATGAATAACGGGAAAATTTAAGCTCTAACTTATGTAATATTAACTTCAGTTTCTGCTATTTTGATAATTTTATTCAAATAAAAAAGGCCTGAATTTGGTTTGATTACATTCTCTAAGATAGATGGTTAAATTCCGGAGTTTTCACTGTTATTTTAGACGACTTCATCAACTCAAACCTCTGGTAAAAGTTTTGTTCACAAGTGAGTAACAGCTTGTTCCGTCGATAGATACTTGAATAGCTTACTTCTATCAGTAGTTCGTGCTAATGAAGTTGTCTAGAGTGACGATCAAAGCTCTTCAATTGAACCATCTATCTCAAAGAGCATAGTCAAACCAAAACCATCCCCCGGAGCTTCAATCTTCTCTACCATTTTAATGGCCTAAAAATATGTGCATACTTCACTAACTAACTATTTTACTACCACTTCTTACTAATAAATGCAGATTTTTCTTTAATGTAACATGAATTAAACTTCGAAGTTAGCTTGTAAACAAGAAGTGTCATTTACGTCATTGACAGTAAAATGATAATTAATTAAAAAAGTTTCTGACAATATAAGATATGTTACGTAATATCAGAGGGCCTAAATATGTAAATTGCAATACGTTATTTGTTTTGCATAATACAACAAATCTACAACGATCTAATCAATTAATCACTCAGGGAGGAACAGCAATTTTCACAAAACTAAGCTGAAATATTGTAAGAAATAGTATCGTATTCATGTATCATAATTAATGTTTGCAATAGTTAATTATCATTCACGTAAATTATACACTGGTAATTGTAAAACAAACTATGATAATTTATTCACATATGAAATAAGAACGTCTAATATATTATTTATCTAAGTCGAGATGATTTTTCGGGGACTGATATTAAGTTTGTTACTTGTGTTCGTCACACATTAACCATGTCTGAATATCACAGAAAATCAAAAAAAACTGGACGGCTCCATCGTTTCAGTAAAGGACTTCAGTGCGAATTCTGTGCTTGATCAGGAAGTCAAACCCAGGACCTTCGAGTCACTCAGGGAACTTTTGACCAGTTTAATGGCTACAATTTTAAGGATTTTCTGTTAATTTACTCGAGTTAAACTAAAAACTTAAATGAACATTTTCGTGGAGAAAAATTATATTTAACTATAAATGTTGTTCATATGATATTAAATGTTGAACGAATAAGTAATGCAGTTATGTGATAAGTCTAAGTTTAGATGAGTTTAAACTAGTTCTCGATAAGGCGTAAATAGCATTTATTGATGAGTTGAGGTGGTTTTCCGGTGACTCGTACTTAATTTGTCATCTGTATTTACCCTCCCCCTTAGATTAGATACAGATCTGTGTAAAATCACCATAACCCCACTTTAATAATCAGCTCATTAGTGACTAATTTCAAAATTTTACTGAAATTCGAGTAAGCAGTTACAACTGGTGGGTGAAAAACTTTTATCACCAATCACACAGAATGATCATCGAGATGTATTATCCCTTGATCAAATTAAGAATTTTATCATTAGACTCCCACCCAGTGGTGAAAATGGTAAGGGGTTCTCCATGTGGCTAGAAGATTTTGGGTTCGGTTTCATGGTGGCTCGAGGGTGTCCACTGCTTAGTTCTATATTAGGCTGAAACAACTGCCTAGTGTTGCCTGGTTATCACAGGTATCCAGCGGAGATGTGTCTGTGATGAATGGACACATCAAATATAATTTAATTTACTGAAAAGAAAATCCTAATTCAGAACTAATCAAGGGATCACTGTTAAAAAATGGCGAAGAAATATTTATTACAACTAAGTAATGCAACTAGATCATACCTTCATTTATTTATTCATTCGCATTAATGTGTTGACCTACTAAAAATTACTGCTATCAGTGTATATGCGCACAAACACAATATCCTAAATATGCTTTGTATCAAACTTATAATATGGGCATCCATTACTTATAATGAGGCTGTTTTAATAGGAAGCTCTCAGTCTAGGTTTTGTCTTAGCTGGTACTTGTCAGCAAGAAGTACCTACAACCCTGAAGGAGATAGTGTTTCTGATAGGATCCTAACTCTCATCACCCAAGTACATACTGACTTTCTGCAACTGGAGTTGGTTACTTAGTAACAACAAACAAATCTATTTATACTTGTATTTTTTTTTACATCATATTAATAAACGACAAAATCCTGCATTAATTAAGCTTTGAAATGATCTGTTTTCTTGTTACCGATCCGATGCTATAAAAATTCAGCTAAAATATCAAACTGGTAGTAAACTCTAATTTAATCGAACTAATTAAATGATAGAATCGACTGTCATTTTAAAGCAAAATGTATCCCCAGTCAACTATATGGGTGTCATTCTCAACCAAGTCTACCTACAGCGATTTCTACTAATTACGTAAAAAACTGATACACATTAGTTTTACAGTTATACTTTATCTGATAATCAGATAGCATTTGATTATGTAACTAATGAAATATCAATTTATTTTCAGATTGGAAGTAAATTATATAAACACATGTGTTTCAAATCATTACTCCGTTCATATAGATCAAACTAATTGACAGATTTCTAAACCAATCCTTTTAGATAGTAAAGTGTGAATACTGTCTTATGATGAGTTAATGTACAGTATTTTCACATTGCCATGTTTATACAGTGGATGTGTGTTGCATATTACAGTGTAAATATCAAGAAACATTTAATTATAAGTTTCAGAAGTCATCTATAACTGTTTTCTGTGAACAATATAACTATGATGCATCCAACATACTGGATGAAATATACAAAAAGATATAGATAGTTGAAACTTCAAATATCTAATCAAAGTTACTTATGAATGTGCATCTTTCACTAAATAAATTGATAAACTTCAGGAAGTTCTTTGTATAAAACAAATACTGAACACTGGTAACGTTACGAAATAACGTTAAACATTATTTAGCTTAGGCTATTAAAAAAGAATTATGTAAATCATTTATAGGTAACTAGGGAAAACATAAAATACGTTCATTAGTAGTTTGCAAAAAATTCAGTGAAATATGTAACAAAATTTAATCTTTTGATAATGAAATTTATTGAACTTTCAGAACAACAAATTGAGCAAAGAAGTACTTCTTGTTACTTAGCTCCTCATCAGGGCTCGACACTAATAAATAATTCTACATTTGTATACATAATCAATACCAGTAAATGATGGTGAGTAAATAATAATAGTACTGATATAGTAGTAACGTGTAAACATAAAGTTGGTTGATAATAAAAATTGATTGTGGAATGGTAAAGTTCACCCGAAAATGTAAGTGCACGTTCATTTTAAGGATCAATGAATTGTTTTCAGTGATAATGTAATAACAAAGATATATAAAATTGAACTTGGACATTAGTTAGTTACTCAAATTGATTACATAAAAGTAAATATGAAGATTAGATTTGGGATTAATCTGTTGATTATTATAAATGAACAAATAACAATGCAATTAGAATGAAGAATAAAATAGATAAGAAATGTAGATATATGTCCTAATTTAGTTCATTGGTCAAGGAAAAGAGAGAGATTGTACGAACTTTGTGGAACATAAAAGTTTGGTTAATGTAAATCGATGCTTCTGCTATTTACAAAAGACAGCATCCAGAGGCAGAGGGCAAGTTGGTTAAGATTCTGTATATTATTGTTAATCCTGCATAAATGTTAACTTAACGGCCTGTATTAACTAAATGTCGAAGTATTAAGCTCCATATTGTCGTTCTTTGCTCTTTAAGTAGCCAAGGTAGATGATACCTAGAAATTACATAATCAATTTACCCAATCATGTGTCCAATATAACTAGGCCCACACGAGCAGTTAAACTAAAAAATACTTAGTAAAGTGAAGGATATTGTCAATTTGTCCTTATTTAAAGACATCAGAATTAGCTGGATACAGGACAAAGTTACCAATTTAGAAGCATTAAGTAATTTCTAATCGCGTCCCGTAATCTGTATACCACAACTCCATTAACCATAAAACCCTTCAAACTGTAACCTCAGGATAAAAGGCATCAATGAGACGGTTGATAATTTAATCTTAGCTTTTTTAAATATATTTTGATAGAAATTTCGTTGGATATCCATTTTAACTTAACAAGTTGTCTATGATTTTAAGTCCTTTTACGACTATATCTTTAGAGTAGAGTTTCAACTTTAATAACAAAACATTCAACTAAATTTCTGTTAGAATGTAAAGTAACAAAACTAGAGAAGTGAGTAACTTGGCCTGAATAAAAGACGTGATAATTCTTTACATGAATTATACTATATTGTTATTATCCCATAATAAAACAATTCACCATAAAAAATTTAACATCAGAAAAATTATTCACCTGTACTATAAGTCTACTACATCATTTCAAAATCTTCATAAAATGTAATATTCATCAAAAGAGTGTTGTAATGACATCATTTATATGCCCTGCAAAATTACTACTACTACTACTACTACTACTAATAATAATAATAATAATAATAATAATAATAAAGTTATAATCATAAACTGGATTGCTGTAGAATTGAAGTTTTCATAATTTTCACTAAAAGGACATGTTCACTTATTCGCCCAGATTTATTTATAGAATAGATTTTAAAAAAAACAGAATATATTGTACTGAAAAATGCAACAAACTACATTGATTGTATTTTATAAAGTCAAACAATTAATATACTTAACATAATAGTTGCCAATCTCTATTTAAAATTATTTTTGTTATATATATATATATATATATATATATATATATATATATATATATATATATATATATAATTTGTCTATTTATCCTCGTTTAATCATGATAGCAATATAATTTTTGCATATGAAATTTTCTATTGATTGATTTCACTTACACGTGATTTACACATTTTAACAAATTCTTGTAACCAAAATCAAATGGCAAACAAAGTAATCAAATGAATAAATCTAGTTAAAATATCCCAATTTTAAATGTAATATGTGAAAGAAAAAAAAAAGTTAAGAAAAATAAATCGAATGATGTCTGATATTTGTTTTAAGAAAAAGAAATAAAAATTGATACGATTCGATAAATCATTTTTGACGTAAATCAGTAAATAGTATTACTATAAATTGTATAAAGACTATCATACGTTTTGTATATTTTTCAACAGAGTAATAAGTTGCTTTTCTTAATGATTGATACATTTTACCACTATTGATCGGAATTTAGAATGGTAGTTAAATAGTCATGGTGTTCCAAATTCAAGTTTATGTATTGTTCTACTTCACATTGAAAAATCGAATGATATCAATAGTCTATATATATAAGTTTTGGTTTAAAGTCAAGGATAAGGATTTGTACTTGGTGAATTACATCAAATAAGAATGATTATTTTAAGTGATTTCATAATTGATAAATACTTTGTAAAGCTGATTATTTGATGTATTCTCAGTCGTGTAACAAAATTCAGTCATTCTTTTAATTTTGAATGTTTTATGTAGTATCAAGCTAAACAAAACAAGTATCTCCAATTACACTAAGTAGTGAGAATGTTAAATCATGAGTCGACTGTAATGCGTAATGTGCATCATATCACATCAAATTAATACTCAAAGTGACCCGTGATCATCATAAGACTCGAATATCTTAAAAAAAGATTATGTATGTGACTGGTTAGTGTAGACTCTAGAACAGTTCAGAATTTCAATGAATTGCCTATTGGTGATTCCTTTCAATCAATTTATAGTTCCGCACATGATATTAATAAGCAATAAAAGCTACATTCAGATATAAATTTCAAAAGACAGAGAATGATTCTGATAAGAATAATAACGAGTGAAGCTTAAATGGTAGACAGTACTCTAACGGTGATAATTTTAACTGACATAGGATGTGTTGTTCTGAACTTCAACTGAGTATTATTGTAAGCCAGTGATATAAGAAAAAACATGTTAGAACCTATTGTTTCATTTGTGTATTCTTTAATTTTGAACCATCTTATTGATTAAGTGGAATCAAGGGATTAAACTTCGTTTTCCTATTCACTTAAGCAAAACTAACATAATAATGTAATGAAAGTCAGTTTGTTAATCAGTAAAAATTGTTTAAAAAACTTTATTCAAGACAAAGTATACGTTTCGAATAGTCCATAAAAATCTTAGTCAAAATGATTTATAAACTCAAATATGTAAGCATTAGTAAAATATTATTTATCTGTAATCTTACATAGGATTGTTCGAAATAAGCGTTGGTATTAACTGGACATTTCTAACTTTTGAACGAAGGATATTCTTTTCGATAAATGCTCATCAGGTTCTACATTTATTAGTTCAAAATTATCAAGGACAAAAATAGCCAGTTCTGAGGCGGATATAGCATCATTTAAATATTAAGGATAATTTGGATATTAATTTTGTCTCTTCAGATTGTTTGGAAAATACGAATATTAATGTTGAAATAATCATCATCATGTAACTTGTGCAATGTAAACGACAATTGAAATAAACAACAGGATTATTAAACCAACATATATAGGTATCTCTGTATATGGGTGACATAAGAGATGGGGTGGTGGCAAAATATAATTAGACAAGGGCTAAATCCTACTTAAAATGTGACCGAATAGGTAAGAGATTACAAAATGGAACTGGCTATTTTTGCCACTGATAATTTTGAACTAATAAATGTAGAACCTGATGAGCATTTATCGAAAAGAATATTCTTCGTTCAAACGTCTTTGTTTTTGATAAGCATGGGAATTTTTAAACAATTCTGACTTTATTTACATGGGAAAATGAAAGCAATAGTGGTTACTTCAATGTTAAGCAAGCTGTATCAAAGTGGTAAAGGATTTTATTTCAGGGTTAACATAACTGTGTTTAGGTGACAATGAGTTCTTTTCTGAGTAACCGGAAATAATCTGTAAATGACTCAAGATCTATCACTATAATTATGGTTTAAAACATAAAATTATCACATAATTAGTCATTTTACACATTCTATGTTCAATTTTTGCTACTTATTAGATAGGACAATGATCTCTGGGAGGGAACTTATAGAAATAACTAGTACACTTAGGTCGAATACTACACACATATTATGTGCAAATAATTAGGTGAATAAGCTGGTTTATTAAAGGAAGTCAGCCAGTCATGGACAACACAGAACATGATACATATGCGCATAGGTCCAAGTTACAATACCATATTAGCACAACGGGATCAATTTTACATGAATAACACAACGACAGAATACAACAAGGGAGGGGAACAAAGTAAATGTATGTGAGAAAAAATAATGGAACTTATAATGTACAAGAACATAGTATGAATTCACTAGCTCCACTGTGACCGATTTTGAATCATATCACCCAGTGTCTCCAGCCATTGACTGTGATTATCACACCGACTCCAACCAGGTAATCTGCATCTGCCAATACAGCTTGGACCAACAGTCAAAGAATTCAAAGACTGGTGTCATGTTTAGGTTTGGCTGCCGTGAGCTAATTTTTCATCCTAGTCCTATTCAAGCCGGTATAGTGCGAAGAGGCAGATGGTGGCTGGGTATACATAATGCATATCCCAACTACTTCAGGTGACAAATGACCCCAACCTCATCCATTGATTTGTCATATTTTTCTCGTACTCCGTGTCTAACATGATCATTCCTTACTCAAGTATTCCGTGAAATAAGGGTGATACTTCGAAGACTTCTGTTATCAAAGACCTGAAGCCTAATAATATTTTATATTTTCATGGCACACGGTTGGCATCCATTAGTTGGTAATGAGCTGACTACTGTACATTACACTCATTTTTTCGTTGAGACGGATATCTCTCCTAATCTACAAATGATGTGAGTTGTCAAAAGCTAAATGGGCTTTCTGAATTCGAGCTGAGACTTCACCATACACCCACTAACTTGGACTAATCAGACCCCCTAAATTGAGTGAAGTGGTCAGAAAACTCAATAATCCCACTCCCTATGATTAATCTAGACGACAGTACAGACCAGTCTTGGAGTATAGTTCTGCATTTGGAGGAAAAGGAAGGTATCCCAGATATGCTTGCAATGTTACTTAAGATGTTCAGGCGACTTCGCATATTGTTGGTGTCTTCACTGGAAGGGATTATATAATCTACATATTCTAAATCAATAAGTGGGGCTCTTTGTAGGAGGTCAATTTATGAGAATTTAGATGAAGTATAACTTCTAGGAGGACATATATAACAAAATTAAATAAAAAGGAGGACGAACGCCAATTGAAGTTGACACTTATGTCAAAAGTTAGCCATAAGCCCTAGATAAACAAGCAGTGCTTGAATAGAGAGCTTCCAAAAAGCCTATGTACTTTTGAGGTACCCATTTTAATGACACTGTCACAGAGCCTCCCAGTTAAGTAAGTTAAAAGCTAATTCCAAGTCAAGAAATACAACCATTCTTCCACGTTGGTATATATGCGCATGTTCTAGACGCCGACGTAGTTTGATTATTTGATCTATGCATCTCCGCCTAGGCGCGAAACCAGCCAGGTTTGTTGTTCACTAGTATCAGCTAGGCGTCGGATGATTAGAGGCTAATATCTAAGAAATTATATCAGTCAAACTGATTCCTCTATGATTATCATAATTATGGTTGTTTCTTATAAAGTGGACCTATTAACGACCGAGACTAGCCGGATAAGATTATGTCTAGGTCCCAAACTTTAGTCAATGTGTCAGTCAATCTACCTACGAAAACTGGATTACCGCCCTTACGGATATTTGAGACCAACCTACCAGATCCTGCCTCTTTTCTCAATTAAAATTACTTATAGCCTTTTCAACCCCACTAAAAGTTGGAAGACGTGTCAATCCTCCGCTCAGGTAGTTTAGGGATAGTCTGTAATTGAAAGGTAGCTGGAGGCCAGTTAGACTGTTACTGAAAGTGTTCTGCCATTTGTTCGAATCTCGATCATCGACTTGTACTTTCAGAAAGTCTTTATAACAGCAAACTTTCTAATACCGGTTTACTTAGTGAGTTGGAACAGTTGTCTGGTATTGGCTATTTCCGCATCAGTTTCTATAGCTATTGTTGTCATCATTAATCACGGCCCATTAGCAGACTTTTTATCAGTCTATGTTTGAACTGTCGTCTCTTTTCATCATCCTCTAAGACTGATGGAATGAGTTTTCAAGAAACTATAATTTCACTAGAAGTTTCAGAAATCAATTAACCTTGTCTAACTTTTTGATTTACATTGGATCTAGATATCGTTTCGCAGTCACAGCTGCTCCACAATTGTTCCAGGTTTCTGCAGGATAAACCTGCTGAACATGATCGACTAAGTGCCTAGCTAACCCTTTTATAAATGCATTCTTGGCCTTTTCGTTCTCAAACTGGCGACCAAGGGGTCTTCTTGCGATGACTCTTCTGCGTCCAGTAAAATGAATGGAAATGAAGGCTCTCACTAGGGCGAGGTCAGAGGACATTTGCCCAGAATGAGCGGCAGTCCTCTATGGAGCCTCTCCAACGATGACTGAGGCTGATATCATCTACTTATGTTCATCGTTGCGTTGGTGCTGAATGTCGCGAAGTTAGATGATATCTCTTCTTTTGTTTGAAATTTGTGGCTGCTAAGAATACACGATAATTTGAACATAATTGTGGGAGACAGTCCCCATTATCTGTTCGTTGGTTGGAATGCCGAAAAATCCACTTTAATGTTTTTCAAATTGATTCAGTCTGTCGATTCGGGTATCAAAATCCCCTTTGCAATCATTACCTTGCCTTAGCGTCTCATTTTTTGAAAGCAGTTCGAAAACTTTCAACCTGAAGTCAGCGGGTGGGCAGAGTAGTCAGGAACGGCAAAAAAAATCGGTGTGTCCCTACCTTTCCGAGTTTTTATTGTGGCATTTAGACATAAAGCAAACAAACGATTCTCGACAAAA
This sequence comes from Schistosoma mekongi, assembly GCA_034768735.1. Lineage (NCBI taxonomy): Eukaryota > Metazoa > Platyhelminthes > Trematoda > Strigeidida > Schistosomatidae > Schistosoma > Schistosoma mekongi. Next base: position 54,171,655 of record CM068306.1, read on the forward strand.
ATCCACTGGAGAAGTGTCTGTTCTGTTCACAAACTTGCTTCAATCCCTACACTATCAAGGACTCGATGATTCGCTGTCGGGTCCCTCGGATAAACCGGAAGTGGATCGCGCTGTTTTGCCGTAATGATTTCATGAGACCAAATGAATGATAATACTAGTATCCTGTGTGCATGTTTTATAGATATAACATATACTAATGGTAAAAGATCCTAAGGTTTTAGCTAGCAAAGCCTGCTGACCAATATGGTAATGTTCGCATATTAAAAGCTCCAACATGAAGTTCACAGCAGTTTCAGGACCTCAAAAAAAGCTGGACTAGAGATGGTCTTGACGACCAGAGAGTGTGACCGTAGTGCCTAAGGGACAACTGCTGCAGGCCAGTCACACACGGTATTTTACAAGTAGTTTTTTGTGTGCTAGCTACCTCTCTTTGGAAGGCCTTTCTGCCAGAAACGGGAATCCGTGGAGTAAAGCAAGGCGTGCGCATTTAGGGTCGACCTTCTCTAACATCTCTTCCTTTGTGTAAAGTCAGTACCGCTGTCATGCAGGTTGTGTGAGGAAAACACATAAGTTCTGTCCAAAAAGAAGCTAATCCTACCCCCCCCCTACCTCCCGTATAATAATTACACCACATATGACAGTCTTTTAAAAATGTTTTCTGTAAGTTATTTCTTCATAGAAATGTGATAGTAGGCCCGGTTTGTAAAAAATATATAATGAAGGCATCTCTTTTATTCAACTGTAAACACAGAAAATGAACTCGTAACAATTTGTAGCGATTCTCCGCTAGATATGAATTTGCTTGATTCATTCAAATGAAACATTTATAACAGAACTTAATTATTATTTATATTCGACTTGGATGAAAGAATCCACTTCTAAATATTAAAATATTTAAAACAGCAATTTTGAATGAGGAAGGGTTTGTAATTTCCGACTGCTGATATTCAGTACTGCAAATGATCAGTTTCTGTTATTATGTATGCATTTTGAACGGATTACTTTGATAAACCATTATGTTGCGAATTTCAGTACATTGGGTGTTATATCTTGGTAATAGTCGGGAAAATCACAACGTATGGAAAAATATAGTGTGACCTCAATAATTACCAATCAGTGCCCGTACATGTGTCCCGTGACTACCAGTCACGAAGCCGGAATGTAGAACACACGACGGATGGACCAACCAGACAGAATCGTATTGTATTTCAAAAACATTGCTTTATACACAAAATGTGACCATACAACACACCAATAGGGAGAATAACATCCATACAGAACGGAAACAACAATGAATAAGAACTGTGTACAGGTACGCAACTAATTGACCTTAGTTCTTGAATCACAAATGATATGACAACAATTTCTGAGTCTAATGGGAGGTTAGGGTATTGGGAACATGACAATAATAGAAACAAAATAACCGATTCACATATACACAAAATAAATAATATAGTCTTTTCGAAAACAGTTTAGGAAGTTAATTACTCTTCTTGCATCACCCGATATAACATTAGGTTTGCAGCTAGAAGTGTAATCTAGGATGTCCGCTTCGTTCAATTGTAGACTCATCAGATGGATGTACCTGAATCAAAATGTAGATGCTTATACTAAGACTTCAACTTAGTATATTCCACCTGAAAACCCAACACGTTATTCACTGAGTTGCTGGGTCAACATAACATGTAGAAACAGTGGTTGGTGAATTCCATTTCTTAATACAAACGATACGAAATTACAAACGCTTATTAACGTAATAATCCACATTGTGATAGTTAGTGGCTTCCTAGATCCGGTAAATAACGCACTGATGTTTGAAGGGAAAAGTACTGGTTCGAGTGCCAGTATGAACATCAATACAGGGATCCAAATACATCTAGTTAACAAATCACTGGTAGGATAAGATGCTGTCAGCAATCCACACTAAAGTTAGTAACCTACAAATTTGAAAACTACTCTTTGGAACCAAATTAATGTGAAAAATATGATATCAGTTAGAAATCTAAGCATAAGAACCCTGAGGAGCTCTGTGGTGAATAATTGACACTGACTAGTTCAAACAACACTTTCATTACTATAAAAATTATGTGTTCTTGTTTATGATAGAATTTTTATTCTCTAAACAAATCAATTAAGGATTGAAGTAGAGAATTAAATTCCTGACTATTTTATGCCATCATAAATCAATTGGCAAAGGACAAATATAGCAACAACTTTATTACACAATCCATCTGTTGTACACAATCAAAGCAAACAGTATCACGTGAATGACTTTTTTAAGGCCATCTAATACTGTGTTTAGATAAAACGATAATGTTGTGATACAGCCAACATCTATCATATATATTCTAAAATAGAGTCAAAATACTCCACATTCAAATAGTAGAAATACAAAGTCAAGATTACTTCCTAGGCATTCATATAATAAGCTGATAATTTCGAGAAAAAGGCAATGAATAGTTATTTTCAATCAGAAAAACTTCAAAAAGTTTTATAAAGTTCTTACAGAAATGTACACATAAAATGTCATTGACCTTGATAATTCTAATAAACAGATTGATGTTAATCACCACATAATAGATATTGATCTGCATGATCACGAAAAATTCAACGTAGTATTTAAGCTCGTTAATCTATGACGAAAGTTCCATCAGTAAGTTAAACTAATCTAAAATGACTATAATTGTGTGGTTACTAGTTACCAATAGTATAAAGGTAGATTCCCAATCAATCCAAGATAACGTCACAAGGTCTACATAACGTTGTATTTCATGATAATACCTAGAAAATGAGCTACTACCAAGAAGATATCAAATCGTATAGGGCAATTAAGTCAAAAACTATAAGTCCCACTCAAAATAAGTAATGATTAACGCATACAGCTTTCAACTAATAATAAGTTGAAGGTCAGGATTCCGCTCTCCTCGGATTGGTTTGGGTAACTATATGACTCTTACATAAGTGAGGTGTGGCTCAAAAAATACTAAATAAAATCAGACAAAACTCCCGGAAATAGTTATTGACTAAAATATATTTATTAATAGTACAGTTAGATTTAAAGAAAAATAATGAATAGACTGAGAAACACAAGGCAAATACAAGTACAGAAATACTTACGCAGTGGAAATTGAAACTATATAAATAATATAGAGTAGGAATATACTAGTGCGGAAAACACCAGTGTGAATCAATATGACATTAAGTGTATTGTATCATATATATATATGTGGGAGATTTTAATCTGTGTCAAAATATAATTTGAAAGCTTGCAAAAGAAACGAAATGAAAGATAATCATTTAAACATATACATAGGAAAACAATTAAGGACTGTAAGAAGACAGAGCATTGTACTATGAGCGATAAGGTGTATATTAGTGAAAAATAAAAAATAAATCGTAAGTGATAGCAGGTATATATATTCCAAACACTTATTTTACAGAATTGGGAAGTAAATAAAACAATCCAGTAAAATACCAGAAAGGACGAAAAATTGACAACACAAAATCATTATGACAGACTAATAGATAACAGAAGTAGTCAGTGGTAAATTAATTTATTGAATCAAAACACAAATGATGAACTAAAGTTTTAACATTTTTTGGTGAACCGGTTGATAAAACTGTACATAAGATGTGTGAAATTGAATGTGAAATGAAAATTTTCGTTTCATATAGTTATTTTAAGCAATATTTGTAGGGAAAGTCATTAAGACAGCACACTAAAGATTGAAATCAGTAAAATAAGATTGAAACGAATAAAATATATATGAAATACATAAAGCCAATCAACTGAATCGGATAGATTGGAAGTCATCTTTTCTTACTTGCTTATGTTACATTATTAAAGAGGTAATGGGTGATCAGTTTACAATATGTATATATTGCAGTAATTGCCAACAATAAAGTATCACAAACGCAATGACTTCATAATAAGATCTGCGATAGGGCGAAAATGCAGGGTTGATCCACGTATACGTTTTAATCGAACGCCACGCAAGTGAACTCGTGGCAATTGACATACTTCCATTTCCCAATGTACTGGATCTCCACGTAAAAGTCCACTGTGACTTGGTACCTCAAATGATGTAGAAAGAGGTGACTTGCTTGAATCTTTGTTGACAGCATCTGAATCAGAAGTCTTGATAGCAGGTCGATCAGCTGCCCAAGAACACTGAAGTAGAAAAGGAAGGTGAGGATCATGTGAATAACGACAACCAGGAGTAACTTCAAGAGTATAGATGATAGATTTAAGGAGTTCTTCTGCTGACTTAGTGCTCGTGGTATACATACTCCAAGGAAACTTTACTTCGCGTGGTTTATTAAGTAGTCGAGATGATTGATTATCTGACCGTCCTTCTGTAGACTTGCTAGAATGAAAAATTAGATGAGGAAAATAAGATAGGCTTCTTGTATATCATAAGACAATACAGAAATGAAACCAAGAATTCTGAAGTTCCTGAGTTTCTAAGTGACAATTTTGTGAATTTTGTTGGCAATCTTAATTTTATAAAAGGGAATTTCAGTAAAAATATGATGGAATGATGCAATACTAAATATTTCGAAGATTAAGTTTGAAAAGCAGATTTAGTCAATTTTGTTGTATATTGGAAATGCTTGACAGAAAATGTTATCAAAACCAACCCTACAGTTACATCATTTATGTAACTATCTCGCAACCTAGAAAAGCCCAATGAAATATAAGGCTCAAGTAATTTTAGTGCAGCAGTACTATCGAGATGGACTAGTCAGAAAATATATTTTTCTTTGATCAACTTCTGTCTCTATTTTCTTCACAATATTACATTTATACCTGTCTGGTGCACATATTTTTGGTACCCGTTTGTACCAAATTTTGTGTTTAGATTAATAAATAGGAGCCACCATTGTAATTCATCCCATTTGGGAAGAAATTGAATAATTGGTTAATGGGATGATGCCATATCATGGTTTCTAAATATTCACCGGAATTGTGAGTGAATGGAATATTTCAGATCATCTAAGACTTCTGGAGGCTTTTTCGAAAGTTTTGTGAGATATCCTAACACTTAAATATGTTTCTAACTTATCAGAATAAGTGCTAACTAAAGAATCTTATAGCTCATCAACGTGAGACAAGATAAAAGGATGAAATTACGCATGTCTATGAAACACAACCCACGGATGAAATAGCTAAGAAATAAATGAAACATTGTAAAGGATTTAAATATTTTACTAATTAACCAATCTGAATAAGTTTATTACGAGATGTATACAAAAAATCTGTTAATAGTTATCAGTTAAACAGATTTTTAAGTGGATAAAGTGCTGGTTCCTGTTGTCTTCTATTCTTTTTTATATTAAGTGAACACATTTATCAAGTAAAGAATATGAACTGATTGGTGAGTACAAAAGCTCTTATGTACTGAGAGATAAAAAATGGTTTATGTCTATCGTAAAGAAAAAAGTGGAAACGTACTAGAGATCAGAAGGAATATCAAATCGATAAACAAAGTAAAGGCAACTTCCAGTTAAAAACAACATAAGTGTAAGTGTGTACTCTTTACTAAAGAAATAAGCTGTCATATAACCAATTCATTTTTGTAATTTATTTAAGATTTCCTTCGAATGACAACAGTAAACATGTTTGGTTCCTTGATGCAAACACTGGCAATGAAATGAAATTAGGAAGTTGTTTTGAGCGCTAATTATATAAACTAAGCTAAAATTAGCACATCATTTAAATATCAATATTGTTGTTTGCCTTGAAATGAAATCCGATCTAGGAAACAACGTGGTAAGTTTATTTCTATTAGTTATATATCTAAGGAGAATCCAGAATTTTTTAGAAAAGAAAATCCAATTAAACCAACAAGTATGATTTAGTTTTAATTACTATATGCAAGAAAAATGATATATGAGTAAACATAAAAGTGGTACATGAGGTAGACTTTTGATTACAATGGATATTCTTATTCTATGCTAACACATAATGATCATCTAGAAAATGATTAATCGATTCACTTATTTCAACCAGTCATGTATAACGTAGAAATTAGCAATGGTAGAAGTAGTAGTTACAGATTTACCTTTGTACCAAGTACAGATTTACGTATTCACCTATGAATCACAGTTTAGCTGTGTAACGGTTAACGATACTACTCAACTGTTAAGGCCAAAGTATATAAAGTAGTAGATTTAAACCTTCAATCTACAAGTCGAAGTAAAAATAACTATATATATATATATATATATATATATATATATATATATATCACGCACTGAGCGGGATAGTTGGTATTAATTAAAATACATAAGTACTTAATAAACGCCAGTATATTCAAACAAGCGGACAACTAGAAATAGGTCAATAAATGCATATTTTATATGGAATAAAAAGTAATTAATTCTCTCTTTAACAAAAGAACAGAAACGAGAAGCTTTAAAAACATGTGGGAATGCATACAATTACTGTCACAAAAAATCGGCATACCTTTGTACAAAGAATCCACCTAATGCCTTTAGAACACCACGACTCCATGAACTTTGATGACTAGAATCTAAAACGCTATTCGAAAAATTAATGGGAGGGGGAATGCTGAGATAAATTTTATGTAAAATTTTAAAATAAATATAACACAGACAAACTTATACATCGCATCAGTCGGTCAGTTACAACATAGAAATTGGTACATGCGTACATCCGTTCAACTTGCCATACCATGCCTCAATTAGTAAACACCAAATTTTCGAACCAAATCCGAGAGTAGTTGAGGTAATAGCAGTATTTGTATTAATGGAGAGGATTAGAGGTCGGAGATAAGATTTAAGAGAACGTAAGTCAGTAAAAAGAAAACCATGATGAGTTCAAAAGCTCAGAATTTGGAGGACGACAAGGAATGAATCCCCTTTCACCATTGCAAACAATTTTGAGTTGTGTCGCCCAAAGTCTAACCATTGGTCACGATCATCATGCTAACCTCAACCAGGTAGTCTGTACCTATTAACATGGCTCAGCCCAATTATCAATGACTTCATGAATTGGTGCCATGGTTTGTCCGCTACTGGCTTTCTTCCAGCCTATACCAGACCGCATTGCTCGTCGAGGTAGGCGGTGGTTGGGCATACGTAACACGTGGCCTAACCACCCCAGATGATGAAGATTTATTACTTCATCAATAGACTTACCGTATTTACCTAGTTCTTTACTCCTAACCCACATATTGCTTAATCGGTGATCTCAGCAAACACGAGCAATGCTTCGAAGACATCTATGACCGAATACTAGGAGCCTATGAATATCCTCTATCCTTAATGGCCATGTTTCACAACCATTAAGTAGAACTGACTGGACTATTGCGCAGTAAACGCGATTTTTGGTCATTAGACGGATATCTCACCTACACCACAAGTGACACAAATTGGCAAAAGCCAATCAGGCCTTCAGTGTATGAGCCAAGATTTCATCAGACACCAGCCTGTCTGGACTGACAAGACTCCCAAGATAATTGAAGCGGTCAACACATCCAGTTACTTCGCCTCCTATCACTAACTTCAATGCCGAAGCAAGTAAATCCTGAAGCAACATTTTATACTTGGATGGGAAGAATCGCGTCGAAAACATCCTTACATTCATGTTTAAGGTAGCCAGAAGAGTTTGCATTTTACCAGCATCTTCGCCCAATAGAACTATATCATCTGTATATTCTAAGTCAACAAGTTAATCTCCTGGAAGGATATTAACTCCTGAGAAGTCAGGCGACGAGAATGTCAATGATAAAACTAAATAAAAATGGAGATGACGGACAGCCTTGGTGAACACTGCTTGAAGTAATCAATTCTGAGGACAGTTTGCCAGAGCTCAGCTCTGACTTGACCAGTAGTGTTCGAGTAGAGTGCCTGTCTAAGGTCAACGTACTTCTTCGGCACACCTTTCAATAACAGACATCGTCACATAACCTCACGATCAACAGAATCAAACGCTGCCTTAAGGTCGATGAATACAACTATTGTTGGACGTCTAACAGTGTGAATATGTGCCAGAACCTGTTGAAGTGTGAATATTTGGTCTATACAACCACGTCCAGGTCTACAACCACCTTGGTTTTCTCGAGTTTTCTCTTCACGAGTCTTAGTTAGGCGTCCAAGTATTATCGAAGCTAATATTCTAGACACTATATTCTTTGAACCGATTCCTCAGTAATTGTTACAAGAGGACTCCTATCCTTCCTTATAGATCGGGATGATTGGTGATCGAGATCAGCAAGATGGGATTACTCCCAGCTCCCAGATTCTAGCCAAAATCCCAGTTGGGCTCGTTGCCAAAACTGAACCATCATCCTCAAATATCTCAGGGGTTAATCTGTCAGGTCCTGTTGCTCTTCCTCGCCTTAGATTCCCTATAGTCTTCTCAACTTCGCTAAGACTTGGGGGACTGATATCAATTTGCCATTCTGATTGCTTGAGGATGGTGGGCAAATGAGGTGAGATCGAACGCCAATTAAACTGTCCCCTAAAGTGTTCTGCCCATCGATCTAATCTTCTGGACTGACAGTTCCATCTTATTCAGAGATAGTTTCACTTACAGCAGGATTTCTAATATCCGTTTCCTTGATAAGTCTGGACAGTTTAGTCTACCTACTTAGGCATTAAAGTCACCAGCCACTATTACTACATCAGTGCACTTAGCTTTTCGAAGGTCACGGCTGCAATCAGAGAGCGTAGGCCGAGACAACGAAGAGGCAACGGCGTATATCCCTATCTTTCTGAGTTCTTACTGTCCCGTTTAAAAGGACAGGGCGCAAGCGACTGTCTATTGAAATCCAGTCAAGGAGAGCCTGTTTAGCTTTTGTATGGTAAAATTTACTTAATATTATTGCTTAGATTACTACAGATTTAAATACGGGCTTCTATAACGAAATTAGGACCTCTAATTACAAATTAGTTAAAAGTCATACAACCACTACAACATAAGATGTCTATAATTTAAAGGACACTAACGTGTAAACTTTTATTATCTGAAACAATGATTCATCACCCTGCTTAAATGACAGACTGCTAAACAAGATCAGTTAGCATATTTAGTAAAATGAAGGATAAGGACGGTTGATACTCATATTGTACGCTTAAAATAAGCATATCAGAATCGTAATGGCACTATAACACTAACTTTGAGAACGCACTAGAAAGCATGGATAGTATATGCAATTTAGTGTATTCCGACATCCAATTAAACGACAAATGAGGATACTTACATATTTGCAGCTGCACGAGGATTTGAAGGTGTTTTAGTTCCTGAATGCGCAGATTGTAAACGCAGAGCTTCTTGACGCAAAGCGAGAGCCTCCGTACCTTGAACTGTATGCAATACCTTAATATGCGTATTAAGTGATGGAACGTTTGCAGTTTTGCCTGAATCATTTAACCATGTAACATTAGTCGTTTGGTTGGTTTGATTAATATTTGTCAAACTGCGGCTGATTTCCGACTTTTCACTGCGAAGATCGCTTTGTTCTAAATACGAATGTTCATTATTTTTCCCTGGTACTGTCAGACAAGAATAATCACGATTCTCTTGAAATTCCTGTTTTGCTTCTAAGAGTGATTGAGGAGTGGAGTGTTGTTGTAAAGAAATATTAACTGATTTACACACGCCTTGAACATTTGTTGAAGCTGTTTCTCCAAGTTCATTTTCAGCACAAGAATCGGAAGATGTATTGCTTGAGCTAGTAAGTTCAACTCCGTTCGTATCCAATATATTTCGTTTCTGAGCTACTTGTAAGGAGCCTTTATCATTATCACGACTAGTGCTGTTTAAAGAACTACGATGGGCCATGTCTGAATTAATTTTCACTACCACTGAAGATTCTTTATTTGTTTTTTGTGTTACTCCGTGACTTTCTGATGATATAGTAGAAGCACTAGATGGAGAAGAATTATTACGAACAGTTGGACTTTTAGACCTTACAGGAGGATTTTGAGAATGAGGTGCACTCTGTTGGTTTGACAACTGACGTTTTTGTGGTTGTTGTTGAGACACACCAAAACCATGTTTTTTGACAGCCCCGATTGGAACAGGTGCTGCAGTGATGACATCCCTAAAGGGCAAAAAATTGAAATATTAATTGTAAACTCATAACTTAAGAACAAATAACTAAAGATTCTATAATAATACTGATAACAAAAATCAAAAATGTTAAGGTTCTTTAAAATTCAATATTAAGAATTTAGTGTTCAGCTATTAGGTATTGTGAGGAATTGGCTTGGCTAAAGCAAATTATCTATATGGTGGAAATAGAGAACATCATAAATAATATATAAATTACTTTCAATTATCTATTTGCACGTCCTTTCCTCGATCAATGTTGGTTGTAGGCCTGCTTCCCTTGGTTGTCTCCATTTCTCCTACTTATTGTGATCAAACTTTGCTCCTTGTCACTTTGCAACTCACCTCGTATACTGTTTACCGCTTCCACTTTCACGCGACGTTCCGCTACTTACTACATATGGACGAACTTATGAGTAGTATCCACCACACTATCACTAACACTAACGGTAAATAAAGCTGAAGGCTTAACACAAGGATTGACATTTGGCTAATCAATTGTATTTTATAATTTTATACGTGTACTAAAGGCCTAGTCGTATTATACTTTGCCTTCGTGTAGAAACGATGAAACCTTGAAATGAGATGTAATAATTTACAAATATTTTAATTATAAACAATCCAATTTTATACTAGCTTACCTTCCACCCCCACAAGACTTTGGCATAGGTTTATTATGACGTCCTGCAAGAAAAGAAATTGTTTTAATAAAAATGTGAGTAAAAACAAGACATGTAAATGCGAAGCTGATAGATGAAGAATAATACTTTAGTATGCATCATACACAGGTGCTTCGATTAAAATGAGTTGGATCTCAATATTTATGTACAACTCTAAGGGGAGAGTAGAAAAATTACAAACAGAGAGAAATATAAGCGCTGTCTATAGTAACCGATTTCAATCACTATGAATATTGAAACGAAAATCAAACTAATATTATATTTATGCAGATAATTGTTTATTATTGGTAAAATTTGCAGAACGTAAAAATCCTTTGAATTGTAAAAGGAAACGTTAGTAATCAAAACTTTGTGTAAAATAGAGTCTACCGAAATTAATATGAATGTGCAATCAATACATTCATAGAGTGCACAAATGCAACTCGGTAATCATATGAGAATATTAAATTCAAAAGTAATATTAATAGGTATCTACTACCAGTTAATAGAATCTAGCTTCTTGAACGAGAACAAGCAAGTTACGTTACGATAAATACAACAATAACTTAGGGAACGTACAAAACCAATAAATCAACATATAAAATGATCAATACTGAACATGTTTTTGGAGGTCACAATAGAATGTTGCTCAGTACGTAACTATATAAACGCATCTAGATACTAACTTAACCCCAAAATATCAACTGATTTTTCAAACACTTCGATGTTATTCTTTTTGCAGAAGCAGTTGTAAAGATAGAGTGGTGAGTTTCACAGAGTATCTAAACGAATAATTAATGAAACATGGCCTTACAAAACCTGGAACTCTGTGACTAAAAATTTAATTATTTTTTCTAAAATAAAGTTATCACAGTGACTCACTCTATGAGCTAGGGGATTTAGTAGTACAATCGCTCATCCTTCGATCTGTGCTTTTTAATATCGACTTCACTTACTTCATTCTAAGAACCTAAATGCTTCTAACTTCCGCAGACACTATGACTCATGTCAAAGAATACCAACCTCGGCTTGGTGACTGAACAAATCATAGTGTAAAGTAAGAAAACAATATTATTGTAATCAACAAACAATTCATTCATGTACAAAGTAGAACCCGACGCGTATCCGCATGGGTCCAAGCTGCCACCATACCACATTTGCACGACGAGGTCAAATACACAAGATTAACAAAACAGAATAATTCGACAAGAAAGGATGAGACAAATGAAAGAATAATGGAACTTAGGATCTAGTAGAACACAAAGAGTGTATAAATTTACGCCACTGTGACTTATTTTGAACCCAGCGTATTCAACCACATTATCACGACTGTCACGCGGACCCCAAGCAGGTAGCATGCACCTACTAATATGGTTCAGGCCAGCAATCAAAGACTTCATAGAGTGTTATCATGTTTGGTTTGGATGTCCTATCCTCTTTATTCCATACTACTCGTACTCCCACCCAACATAGCGCGATGAGGCAGGTGGTAGTCAGACATACGCAACACATATCCCCACCATCTCAGTCAATCGAAGTTTATGACCTCCTTGACGGGTTTGCCATGTTTTCCTAGTGCACTATGTATGTATGTATGTATGTACAATCAACATAAAAGTGCACTATGTACGGACGATACTACGAAGATTTCTATGATCAAAGACCTGGAGCCTACGAATACCTCCTATTTTTATGATTCATGTTACGCACCCATATGTTAAAAAAGAGTGGACTGCTGAGCAGTACATTCGATCTATAGTTGAAAGCCAGATATCTCGCCTACGCCACAAGTGACGTAGATTAGTAAAAGCCGGAGGAGCTATCTGAATTCAGACTGAGACTTCAACAGACACCGACACACCAGGAGTGATAAAAATTCATAGATAAGTGAAGTGGTCAACAAACTCAACTACTTTATTCCCTATGAGTAATCTAGGCGATGATGCAGGCCAGTCCTGGAGTAATGTCCTGCATTTGGATGGAGAGATGCGCATCGCGAATATGCCTGTTATGTTATTCAGGGTGTTCAGGAGACTTTTTATATTGTCAGTGTCTTTACCGAATAGGACTATATTGACTGCGCATTCTAAGTCGACAAGTGAACTCCCTAGAAGGAGATTAATTTCTGAAAAATCACTCAGTCGAAGAAAGTGTGGTTTCTAAGATGTTATCAATGACGAAATTAAGTAAGGGGAAACCCTGATGAACATCACTTGAGGTTGACAATTTATGTGACAGTTCACCATAAGCTCTTAATTCGACAGTTGATGTTCGAGCAGAGAACCTTTATAAGGTTTATGTATTTTGAAGTACGCCTTATAGTGATAAACATTGCTAGTGTCTCCTGATCTACAGAGTCAAACGAGACTTTTAAGTAAAGGAACATAATATTGTTGGACGACGGTAGTTATGCATATTTTCGAGGATCTGATGAAGAGTAGATATCTGGGCAATGCATTCTCGTCCAGGACTGAAACCAGCCTGGTTTTTCCGAGTTTGCTGTTTCCTGGCTACAGACAAACGTCGAATGATTACAGAGGTTAATATCTTCGAAACCATGTTAGTAAAACTGATGCCTCTGCGGTTGTCACAAGAGGATTTCTGTCCTTTCTTGTAAACTGAGACGATCAGCGATGAGGACTAGTCGGATAGGATTATATTCAGGTCCCAGACTTAAACTAATATATCAGTCAATCTACTAACGAAAAATAGGCTGCCATCCCTAAAAATATCTAGGATCAACCTGTCAGGACCTACTGCTTTCCCTAGCTTCAAATTACTCATAGCCTATCCAATCTTGCTAAGAGTTGGGGGACATAAGTCAACATCTCACTCAGGTAGTTTGGAGATAGTCGGAGACGGGAGTAGCTGGAGGCCAGTTGAACTGTTCATGAAAGTGTTCGGTCCATAGGCTTAATCTAGATCATGGATCATGGACCCATCCATTTCCGAAATAGTCGTGCTAACGGCTGACTTCATAATACTGATTTCCTTGATGAGTCGGAACAATTCTTTAGCATTACCTATCGCCACAGTCGTTTCCATCGCTAATACTTTTGCCACTCTCTACTGTTCACAATCCTCGCGTAAACTTTTGTTAGTCTGCATTAGAGTAGTTGTCGTTCTTCATCATGCTCTGAGCCTACCGAAATTAGTTTCCTAGCCTCCATCAGTGCAGTGGAGATTTCACAAATCTATTAATCTTTCCTAACCTTTGTATTTAGGTTGGGAGCAGATAGTGCTGCTGTATTTACAACTGCTTTAAAATTGTTCCAAGCTTTTTCTGGATGAACCTTTTGAACATGATCGACATGAATAAACAATAAACTAGTATTTTATCACGTTAGCTTACTGTAAACAATAACGTATTTTGAAAGCTTTTGATTTACTGATGTATTAAATGCTCTTAACAATCTAATGCTTTAGTACTCCACATAGTAATCATTCGTGGTTTATCGATTAAGCTATTGTAGAATATAAGGCTAGTTTGAAAATATGGTTAATTAGTGCCATTAAGTTTAAAAAGTGAAATTCCCAAAGTTAATTATTTTTTGACGCAAACAAGACAATCGAAAACCGACTTCCTCAAAATTTAAATATCACTCGCTACCAGAAACAAATACACTAAGGTTAATGAATACCTGTAACTGTTTGTGCTGTAGCACGACTATTACCTTCTTCAGTACTTGCTGTAGAAGTTCCTCCTCCAGTTAAATTCCGACCTACTTGCATTATTGCTCGTTTCAATGTTACTGGTAAAGCAGATGTAAGTGAATGATGCTCACGATTCCCAAATTCAAAACCACATGCACTTTTCTGGTTTCCAGTAGCTTGGTTCGATTCAGATGTCAAACTACTTCGAGTATTACGACCAGAGGAAGAATGACTAGTAGATTCATTGAATTTACCACTTGGAGCCACTGTGAAACGCCCAATAGCAGTGGCCTTTGTAGGAGGTAATTCTGATGAACCGGCAGAATTAATGTGGGTCGACTTCGTCTCATGATTGTTAGCGAGTATAGAATTAGGTAATACGGTGTGTGGCAAAGCAACTGTTCTAGGAGGTAAGTCCTTGCAAAGCCTATTAAGATGCAATATTAAGAGAGTAATGTAAGATAATTTAAACTTTAGATCTAAAGGTTGAAACATAATTCCACTAGGAAACTCACCAAAAATCGATGTACTAAACAGACACTATCAAACAGAAAAATTGGTGGGAATTTAATGTAGCTAGCTAATTTAAAACTTTGTAAGCATTCGTCAAAATGTCGTGCAGACGCATCGTAATCAGTACATATAAGACTAAATTGCACAATTTTCAATTTCAAGTATTCAATATTATTAAATTTATAAGAATGTAGCATGCCTTTAAAAAATATATCTGCTAAGCAATCAAATGAGGTAGAAAAGAGGAATTATTCATCATTTAAGGAGGAAAACCAGACATGTGTTAACTTAAGAATAATGATCACCATCAGTAGATTAATGAGTTGGAACTCCAAGGAACAAGGTGAATTATAATGCACTCACTTGATGAATGCTAATAAGCATAAAACCCCTATCCAAAGATGTCAATCGAAAGATCCCAACTACCTATCGTATATTGCCTGATTCAACTAAGCTTCTGTACATTTTTGAAGCCAGTTACGTCCATTTTGGTTGTCAACATAATATTTTAGTTTCCTGCATTACTGATTCTTTACGACGTAGAATATAGGATTTTAAACACTAAATCTAAAGTAGTAAGCACATATAAATGAGAGCCATCATCATAATGTGGCCATCAGCCTCGAACTAATGAGGAATTACATAACTGACTATCTTTAAATGAATATCACCCAAATCATATCAATACATGAATACTGATATAACATGAAGCAAGTGCTACTTTAGAATCCAGGGATGTGGTAGTATAGAGGAGTTTAGTTTAAGTATACAACTGGACAGATGCTGTTATCCCAACTATCTAAAGGCTAAGATCGAACATTTTGATTGGAATGTTTGTTCACTCAAACAGATATATCGAAGCTGACAGTTATATTATAAAAACATGCGAATGTAATTGCTGCCTGGCGCAGAACTATTTTTATACCTCTACAGAAATAATGACGCAGATACGCTGACCGACAATGGATTCAGCAAGATTCTTAGAGTTCCTGCAAAATTTATTTTGGTTACTAAAATTTACAGATCCAATTACCGTTATCTAACCCCAATTACGGATTGAAAAATAAACTGAATCCTAGGTTAAACGTTGGCAGAACAAAATTTCAATAATCTATAGGCGGCTATCCATGAGATCATTACATTTGTTTTTGAAAATAACATATAGCTATGAAAATTTAGCCAGTAGTAAAAACTGACCACATGACATCAAGCTCTCTCGACCATGTTGCCGATACTTTGACGTGGTGGTCGGGCTTGCCCATCATGATGACTCAATCGGATTACGCTGGCTGGAACGATCGTTCCTCAAGGTCCCACCATGCCAGGCAGGTCGGTGGAAGAGCAATGAAACTAAAAAGTCTGAGGACGAAGCTGTACTGCTGCCTGTAGAGGTGTGACGGCAGTAAGGTGATTTCCTAAAACAACCGGCATAACAGCGATGCTGCCTTCCCGCAAAGGAAGGGTGGGGCTAAGAAAGATCGACCCTAAAAATGCACACTTCACCTTACTCCACGGATTTCCGTCTCCAGAAGCAAGGCCTAAACAAGTACAGAGCGTAAGTAAGAAATCTCCAAAAGTGATTGCAAGTTTATCTGCTCTCAGTCTAGACGTTCAGAGCTATGTACTAAACACTCCAAGGAGCAGTTCAGTTGGTCTCCAGCTGCTCTAGAACTTCCCACTATTTCAAGACAGCCAGAATGGAAAGTCGACTTAGGTCCCTGCCCCCAACTCTTGTCGAAGTCGAAAAGGCTACATCCAATCTAAGGTGGAGCAGAGCAGTGAGTCCGGATGGACTATCTTTACAGGTCTTTAGAGATGGTTTTCCACTTTGACGATTAGGCTGATTGATATTTTGATTAAAGTTTGGGAACTTGACATAATTCCGTCTGACTGGTGTCGATCGTTAATCGTCCCGGCATACAAGAAAGGGTCGAAGTCGTCCTGCAATAACCATAGGGGAATTAGTTTGACTAATATAATGTCTAAAATACTAGCTTCTATAATTATCAAACATTTAACTACAACTGGTGATCTGAAAATACGAGAAAACCAAGTTTCTTTTCAGACTCAGTGGCGGTTGTATAAACTAGATATTCACCATTCGTCAGATTTTAGAACATAGACATACTTTTCGGCGCCCGACAATGATGGTTTTCCTTGACTTGAAAGTGGCATTTGACTCTGTAGACCGAGAAGTTCTATGGCAATGTCTCCCATCGAAAGGCGTACCCCAGGAGCAAATAAATCTTGTTAAGGCTTCCCACTCAAACACTATTAGTTGTGTCAGAGCTTATGGCGAACTGTCATCCGAATTTGTAACTTCTAGTGGTGTCCGTCAAGGCTACCCACTGTCTCCAATTTTATTTAATTTCACAGTCAACTTACTGTTGGAAATTACACTCTCATCGTCTGACTTTTCAGGAATTGATCTTCTACCAGGAGATCCACTTATCGACTTAGAATATGCTGATGACATAGGCCTGCTTAGCAAAGACGCTGATAAGATGCAGAATCTTTTAACAGCAATAAGTCCCGATGTAACTAAGTTTGGAATGCGTTTCTCCCTCTCTAAATGCAAACTATTGCTCCAGGACTGGTCTTCGTCAACACCTGAGCTAAAGATAGGGAGTGAAGTAGTGGAGCACATCGACCACTTCACTTATCTTGGAAGTCTGATTAGCCCTAATGAGTTGGTCTCTGACGAAATCTCAGTACGAAATCAAAAATTTCGTTTGACTTTTGTCAACTTACGTCACCTATGGCGTAGGCGAGATATTTATGTCAACGAAAGGAAGAGTGTACTAAGCAACAGTTCGCTCTATATTACTGCATGGGTGTGAGACGTGGCCATTAAGAGTAGATGACACTTCAAAGGTTATTAGTTTCTGACCATCGATTTCTTCAAAACATCGCTGGCATCAGCTGAGATCAAGTAAGTAATAAAGAGGTCAGACGACAGGTGTTAGGCAAAGGTGGTAAATCAGTCGATAAGTTTGTGAATCTTTATCGACTGAGATGGTTGGGACATGTGTTGCGTACGCCTAACCACCGTCTACCTCGACGCGCAATGGTGGCTGAAATAGGAGCAGAATGGAAGAGAGTTAGGGGCGGCCAAACCAAAACATGGTATCAATCCATGAAGCTGCTGACTGCTGGTTTGAGTCGTGTCACAAGAAGCAGACTGACTGGTTGAAGTCAGCGCGAATACCGTGACCAGTTGTTGGAAACGTTGGGTGATATGGTTCAGAATCCGTCAGTGATGCAGATGTACCCACTCATTATCCTCCCTTAAATCGTGAGCTTAAAATTATTTCATAACTTTCTTTCCACGCTCCATCTCTTTCTCCCTGAACTATATTCTATATGTTTCCTCTTTGTTTTTATTATTACTATCATAGAAGTAACTTTTAATCCTACTAATGTTATGTTAACCGTGCTGCACTTTAGAAGTATGGAAACTTAGACCAATGCACACGTTCCAGGTTCTATGTTGATCATACATACATACATCAAACACTGAAGTCAGTATGATCATAGGCCCTATTACAAACTGGTAACAAAAAGTAGCAGAAATATATCCTTAGAATTTTAAGATACAAAACTGTTTAACCCCTGCATAGTGAAATATAGGATCATAAGTGACAGGAGTAAACAATGGAATATATTAAAGGTTAAATGACTATCCAGTGCTTCCTGATTTGGCAAGAATCCGCGTCAACTACTATCAATTTGTGATAAAAACAGTTGTCCAACATCGCAACCTTTATCCACTACAGCATAGTTAAGTCACTCTAAATCCTTTCAATTTCTGGAAATTTGAAAAGGAATTTAATGGGTGTATATCGTACCTAACAAGGTAAGTTTATTCAACGGTAATTTCATTGTAATATAAGAAGTACTACCTTAGATAAGTGTTTATAAATTGTTGAACACTTACTCAACAAATTGAGACGGAGTTTCAGGCAATAAGTGGTAAGTTGCGTACACATGATCAAACGCAGGGTTAACTACCGATGACTCCAGATCAGTCCTTGTAAATCCTATCTTTTCCATGGCTTTCAAACGGCTATCATCCAAATGGGATTTCGGTGGTTCTCTATATGGACGAAGATGATCATCCGGAGCGTAACCCATATTCACCCACTTGTCAAGCATTAAAGACTTTCAAAGTTTTAAAAAGGTTTAATTAATTTCATGGTAGTTAGGTAATTTACACAACACATACATAAATACTTGTTGTAAGTGTTAATAGAAATCAAATTAAATTACGAGGTTTATAGAACATGCATTGACTGAAATTCTAACAAGACTAAAAGTTTAAAATGAAAGAAAACTATCGATTGTTTAACTCACATTTTAAACTCCTTTACAGATCACGTATAATGTCTTGTAATTTTATAAATACAACGATCCATCCCTTTCATAGTGCTATTATCTACTCCTTTGGATAATGACTCCAAAAACTAAAACGACTTCACTCAGGACGCCTTAGAAAGCTAAGTTAATGTTTTGCAAGCATTCAAAATACTTCGTTTTTAATTTGTGGATACGATGTCTAACTATGAAGTTTGTAGGAAAATGTATACTCTTTGGCATACATTGAGAGATCTATAATTCGATTCAGTGTCTTAACCTTTGGCGGCTCTACTTTCAGATACGTCAAATATTCAGGGACTAACGATACTACTCAACTGCTCAAACTTAAGTGGGTACGATAGATTAAAGTGTGTGAACTAAGTGATCACACGTGATCTATCGTATCACTATCTCTCAACAACAAATTTGTCACTAGGACAATTCAGAAAAATAAAAGCATGCAGTTCCAAAGTAAAGGGACAGTTGAAAGTAACAGAACTTACGCACTAAGCAGCTCTGATAGATCAAACAGAAAAATGCTTAATAATAGCAAGATTTTACCACAATACAGTGAGAAATCAATGAGAAACATTACTTTTCATATGAATTAGTAACTAGATGTAGATCGATGTATAAGTCTTTGAACTACTCATTTTACGTAAGGGCTAGTGATGCTACTCAGCTAAGTAGATATACGTTAGGAACAGCTAACTATAGATTCATAAAACACAGTTCCTCGAAACTCATTCACTTCCACGGAAATACTAAGTATCAAATGACAACTTTAAAATTATCATAATCGCCAGAGAACAAAACCAAAAACACATTAGTTAGCCAAAAGTTGCTTTTAGTTTAATAGTTCACAATAATAACTCCGCCTGGAGCCCCCACAGGGTTTCTGCCGGTCCCAAGCCCGGATAAATGAGGAGGGTTGGGCATGGGGTTAGCAACCCCATCCCGTAAAACAACTACCATGCTAAAAAACAGCTTACGAATAAAAATCTTTATAACCATTCTAACTCTGCCCTGGAAGTTGGAAGGACTAATATGACGCTTCATGGTGAAAGCCGAGCTCCTTCGGAAGCCATGAGGTCGATGCCTCCCCTTCTGACAACCGGAGCAACACTTAATATACTTGACCGACCTCAAACAGCTGTCCCCTGGACACTGCGGTCACACTCTCAGGTCATCACGACCTACCCTAATCCTCTTTCTCTTTCAGGTTCCTCAAGAATGACCCTTCCACGGTGTGGGCAACCGGGAAGTGATAACCGCCCTCATACCGCTAATAGCACTCGAGTTCACCTTGTTCATGATCGAACGCGTTCTCCCTCTCTGGTCTCTACTTGTAACACTTCTCCTACAGTTTCTATGCGCGCCACTTTTACTGGTTACCCGAGTTCCCAAATTATCATACCAGGTCTCCTGAAGCCACGCTCTAAACTTCATATTGGAGCTTTTAATGTGCGTACGCTGTGTCAAATCAGTCAACAGGCTGCCTTAGCTAAAACATTAGAATCTCTTGCAATTGATGTATGCTGTGTCTCCGAAACACGCATACAGGATCCCAGCATGGTCATCCGTTTGACCTCACCTAGTCAATGCAATGGAACTGCACACTTCACTCTTCGTTTATCTGGAGACACTACAGCTAGCTCATGTGGCCTAGCTGGTGTAGGTATAGCACTAAGCTTACGTGCAGAACAGGCTCTTCTCGAGTGGATTCCTGTAGACAGTCGTCTATGTGCTGTCCGTCTAAATGGCTCAGTACGAACTCGGAAAGATAGGGACACACGCCGATGCCTTTTTGTCGTCTCTGCTTATGCCCCCACTGATTGCAGCACAGATGAAGTGAAAGACGACTTCTATATGAAGTTCTCTAGCCTCCTTCAGAAAGCTAAGCACTCAAACATAGTAATTATTGCAGGAGATTTTAATGCCCAAGTAGGTAGACTAAATCAGGCTGAAAAGCACCTAGGTGGGTTACTCGGCATCCCAGCCCAGAGAACAGACAACGGAGATCGTCTGTTGCAGTTATGTTCAGACTACCGTTTATCCTTAGCTAGCACAAACTTTAAGCATAAGGCGAGACACTGTTTAACCTGGCGACCTTCAACATCTACGCAACGATGGACACAAATTGATCACATCGGCATCAGCTACCGTTGGAGAGGTTGTATAGAGGACTGCCGCTCTTTCTGGGGCACTTGCCTAGACTCTGACCATGCCCTAGTGAGAGTACGTATCTCTATGCGTTTTACTGGTCGCAGAAAGGTTACATCGGGCAAACCCTTTAGATATCACTTTGAAAGTGAGAAGGCGAAGATTGCATTTAGGAATGGTTTAGCTAAGCATTTAGTCGCCCATGACCAACAGGTTTCCCCCGAAGTAGCTTGGAATGATTTTAAAGCAGGTGTATACGCAGCAGCGCTATCAGCATCTAACCCCAATCCAATGAAAGACCATTGGATCTCTAGTACTTCTAGGGAACTGATGGAGGCTCGAAAACTCATTCCAGCAGGCTCGGAGTATGATGAAGAGCGACGACAACTGAAACGTAGACTGACAAAGAGTCTGCGTATGGATCGTGAACAGTGGTGGGCAACAAAAGCAAAAGCGATAGAAGCATCAGCAGCGGCAGGCAATAGTAGACAGCTGTTCCGACTTATTAAGGACACCGGTATCAAAAAATCGGCAGTTAGTGAAATCATCTCCGAAAAAGATGGGTCGTTGATCTACTCTCAATCTAGAAGATTAGAACGCTGGGCAGAACACTTTCAGGAACAGTTTAACTGGCCCCCAGCCACGCTTAGCTTACCCACAATCTCCAAACTACCCGAATGGAAAACTGGCACAGGTCCCCCAACTCTCAGTGAAGTTGAAAACGTCATAAGTAAATTGAAACGTGGGAAAGCAGCAGGGCCTGATATGTTGTCTACCGATATCTTCAAGGATGGTGGTATAGTTTTAACGTGCAGGTTGACTGATATATTAGCCAAAGTCTGGGAACTAAACTCCATCCCATCTGACTGGTCTCGATCGCTGATTGTTCCAGTCTACAAAAAGGGACAGAAATCCTCTTGTGATAACCACAGAGGAATCAGTTTGACTAATATAGCATCTAAGATATTAGCCACTATAATCATCCGACGTTTAACCAACACTAGGGAACAACAGACTCGGGAAAACCAGGCTGGTTTCAGACCTGGCCGGGGCTGCATTGATCACATATTCACCCTGCGCCAGGTCCTCGAACTCAGACATATGTACCAACGCCCAACTATAGTTGTATTTCTTGACTTAAAAGCAGCGTTCGACTCTGTTGACCGTGAAGTCTTGTGGCAATGTTTGTCATTAAAAGGCGTACCTCAAAAGTACATTAACCTTATAAAGGCTCTCTACTCGGTCACCACTGGTCGAGTCAGAGCATATGGCGAATTGTCACAAGAAACTTCATCCTCAAGTGGAGTCCGTCAGGGTTGCCCCCTTATCCCCATTTTTATTTAATTTCATCATAGACGTACTGTTAGAAATCTCTCTCACTTCTTTTAAGTCCTCTGGGATTAGTCTCCTTCCAGGAGGCTCTCTCGTCGACTTAGAATATGCAGATGATATAGTCATATTTGGTGAAGATGCACACAGCATTCAAGGTCTCTTGAACACGTTGAGTAACAATGCAGGCATATTTGGGATGCGCTTCTCCCCTCCCAAATGCAAAATGTTACTCCAGGACTGGTCTGCTTCTTCCCCCAAATTATTTATAGGGAGTGAAGTAATTGAATGCGTTGATCGCTTCACTTATCTCGGAAGTCTCATTACCCCTGGTGGGTCGGTGTCTGATGAAATCTCAGCGCGGATCCAGAAAGCCCGATTGGCATTTGCCAATCTACGGCACTTGTGGCGCAGACGAGATATCCGTGTCTCAACGAAAGGCCGGGTGTACTGCGCAGCAATCCGCGCCATCTTAACATATGGCTGCGAGACGTGGGCCATGAAAACTCAAGATATGCGTCGTCTCCAGATATTTGACCATAGGAATCTTCGTAACATCGCTCGTATACCATGGAATAACCGGACTAGTAATAGTGAGGTTAGACGAAAGGTTCTTGGGAAACACGGTAAATCAGTTGAAGAGGTCATTAACCTTCATCGACTGAGATGGCTAGGACATGTATTGCGCATGCCCGACCACCGTCTACCTCGTCGCGCCATGTTAGCTAGGGCCGAAATAGGATGGAAGGTTAGGGGCGGCCAAACTAAAACATGGCATCAGTCCATGAAGCCCTTGACTACTGGTCTAAGCCATGTAGGTAGATGTAGACTACCTGGTTGGGGTCCGCGTGATGATCGCAACAAATGGCTGGAGACACTAGGTGATATGGCTCAGAACCGGTCACAGTGGCGCAAGTGTATTCACTCTTTAACCTCATCTAGATCTTAAATTCTATTGTTATTTTCTGGACATCTTTACTTACTCTTCTCTCTTGTATTCTGTCTATACGTTACCTCAATACTCTCGTAGTGCTATTGTGGTATGGCAACTTGAACCTACAGGCGTTTGTGCCCGGTTCTACGTTGCTGATGATGATGATGATGATGAGTTCACAATAATAGTAATAAAATTCATAATACTAACGCTGAAATATAACAGATGCTAACGTATGGTGAAACTTATGTGAAGATGCATCGGTCTGAGTTGCGGTACTTTACATCTGTATATCGAAGGGCAAATAACATGAGGAACAAAAAGATGCTGACAACTTTAGACTGAAAGATATAAGTAAACGCGGACATATTATAATATACATCGTGTAACAGGGTGATTACCTCCCAGAGTAAAACAAAACACAGATATAACTGTACCATTTTTTGGACTATATCATCACAATCTGAAACATAGATCGATCGTTAGTAAGACGTCTATTGATCCTTAAACAGGTCGAACCGACAGAAAGTGAGTTCATAAGCTGATGTTAAGTCTGACGAGCTATACATAACAAATGGAGTAGTTGTTTAGTGGTTAAGGCGCTTGGTTTTTAAGAAGTGAAGTATAGGAATGAATCTTAATCCTCTCACTTTGATGCAGATGGATACGGAGCATTACTAACCTTCACATAAATGTGATTCACAATCAATTACACGAACCTGAGATTAATTGCTTGTAAAACTAATGATCAAAAACATAGCCTTAGAAGTAAAGCCGACGGAGTCTCATAGATACACTTAGACAATCCAAAGAATTTTCAAACACCATATTTCGACCATTCTGATAAGCTGAGGGGTTTCGGATAGAAGACGAAAGTGTTCTTTCTTAGTATGAAAACGGTCAACATTGGAGAACACATTCTAAGATCAGTATGAAATATACGTGTCTACACCAACCATTTGTCATCATATAATTGATAACCAACATAACTTAAATTATATTAAAAGTATTAATTAATAAATACAAAAAAACCTAAATGCTTACTTTTAAAGATGAACGATCTTTAGGGTCGAGAATTAACATTTTCCTTAACAATGTGTCACATTCTGGCGAAACAGCACCACGAGGTATAGAGTAGTGCAACCCCAGAATTTTACTTCGAAGTTCGCGAAGATCACGGGCATCGAATGGGAGATGTCCCAAAACCAAAGTAAACAAAATCACACCAAGAGACCATATATCCACACTGGGTCCATAATATGGGATGCCCTATAAAAGTAACATAAATAAGTGTAAATGAAATTATAAGATGTAGAACAATTAAAATGACACCTGTGCTCCTGTTTAAGTCAGAAAGTTTTGTGATGGACACCAAGAAAAGCATAAGACCAAACGAAGCAATAACGAGAGAAATAAAATATGAGCCACACGATTATAAGAAGAATACTATAGAGTACAGTTCTGATGGAAATATAATTAGGGCAAACTTTGTTCCCCTTACTGTATGTTTTATTGCCTACGTAGAACAAAACAAAAACTGCAGCAGGATCATTACTCAACTCAGTTTTGAGTCATATCTGAGTCGAATGATCCTTGTGAGCCTACCAACAAAGTTATGGCGACTAAACCTAAATAGTAATTGTACGGATGTTGCTACCAAATTTGATAGATCCTACGAAATCAAATACAACCGTAAAACATCATCAGTAACATACCAGGTTTCACAAACATAAATACAAGCATCAAAATATTTCACAATTGACATGATGAACATTATGACGTCGTAATGGTGATAAGAGTAACAAAAGCCTCTCTGACTATTTTCAAGCAGAGACTAACCTCGTTTGTCACAGCTGCATTAAAACTACCCAGATACACAAATGTCTCAATTATTTCCGATGACTCACAACCAAGAATGAAAGTTACAACCACTGCTCCCACATTGATACGTGGTTGGGCTTGCCTGCTGTGATGGTTCAGTTCGGTTATACTAGCAAAAACAATTATTCCTTGAGGTACTACCATGCTAGGTAGGTAAGTTGAAGAGTGGGAAAACTAAAAGCAGCAAACCTAAGATCCAAGAGTAAAGTCGTACTGCCGACTGAACAGGAGCGTGACGCCAACAGGATATTTCCCTCAGATAATAAACATGACTGTGATTTATTTTTCCCCAAAGGAAGGGTGGGGTTAGGGGATCAACTTTAAAAATGTACACTTCACCTTACCATACGAAAATCCGTCCCCGGTAGCAAGGCCTTAACATATACGTAACACAATAGAAATCAATCGTAAAGACGCTTCATGAGTCACTACCCCATATATTATTTCACGGAAACTGCGGCCACTTTACCTAGTCGTTGAGGCCTACTGTAACCTAATTCCCTTTACTAACACCTCAAGACAAAGGACCCTACCACGATGTGGGTAACCGAGAAGTGATAACAGCACACAAAATCACTGTGATCATGGCCGAATTTATTCGACCTAGACTATGAACCCTAATCTTTTTTCCTCTGCCACCTCCTTATGTTAATAAAAATCAGTGTATTACAGTGGGATCGATTGAAGTGATAGACTCCCGAAGACTTATCCCGTCAGGCTCCGAGCAAGATTGGGAGCAGATTAAAATCTCGACTGACAAGAAGTTTACTGAACATTCGTTCTCTGTGACTGATAACAAAAACAAAAGAGATGAGAAAAGTAGCTGTGACTGGTAACACTCGACAGCTTTCATACTAATGAAAGTAACTGTGATTAAAAGTTAAACACTAGTACGACAATTTCTAATAAAAC
This sequence comes from Schistosoma mekongi, assembly GCA_034768735.1. NCBI lineage: Eukaryota > Metazoa > Platyhelminthes > Trematoda > Strigeidida > Schistosomatidae > Schistosoma > Schistosoma mekongi. The sequence goes on from CM068306.1 coordinate 54,198,137, forward strand.
TAGGACTTTTATCTTCTCTCGGACTAGACATCTGAAACGATATGCAAAGCCCTTCAAATAGTACTCCAGCTGGCCTTTAGATACGCACTGTGCATGTGTAGGAACAACACAGAAACTGGAAAGCGCACTATTTCCAAATAGCCTGGATAAAAAATTGACATAGCCACACTTCCTCGACTCCTGAGGTTAAAGAAACCATAATTAATTTGAAAAGAGCACTAGGTCCGATCGAATTAACTTCCGAGGTCCTTAAGGATGATAGTCCGGTTTTAGTAACCAGGTCGACTAATATTTTTCCAAGTTTGGGTGCTGAACACAATCCTGACTGGTGCTAGTAGCTGATCATTCCACTAAATCCATCTTGTGATAATCATAGAGGAATTAGTTTGACTAATACAGTTTTTAAAATAGTACCTAATAGCTCTAATAATTATCAGATACCTAACAAAAATTTATGTATTACAATTGAGAGAAACGTAGACTAATTTTAAACTTGGTCATGGCTATATCGACCAAGTATTTACTACTCGTCGGGTTTCAGAACACAGACATACTTATGGGCGTCTAACATTGGTTTTTATTGATTTGGAAATAGCACTTGAATTTGTAGACCAAGAGGTTCTATGGTAGTGTCATTGGAAGGCGTACATCGGAAGTACATAAGTCTTGTGAAGGCACTTTAAAACGATTAACCGACTCAATCGCTAAGTGGGTAAAAGAGATATGAAGGACCTCAGCAATGACACAATATGACCGCATATTTATAATTGAAACGTTCTCGGTATAGTGGACTTATATCACCAACAGCTTTCTTGAAAGAAGCTTTTGAAATGTCGTTATCAGTACGAAAATTCTGCATGACCCCATTGTTAGTTCAGAACGAGTAAATGCAACTGTGCCCCCCCATCTTACTTGCTTTGTAGAGTTGTTAACATAAATAAACCCTCTTTAAATGTCACCTTAAATACATCTGTCTGGCTTGCATTACTAAAGATGTCAAAGAAATGAAGCTTAAACGCATGAGTAATCTAAGAACGGTTTAATCAATCAACGCATCAAGAAATAGCTTTTAAGAAGTCAGCGTTCAACAATTCGGTAGTTTGTAAGGCTTCCGGCAAAACAAGGTACTGAAATGACGATTAGACAAAAGGGATAGTGAAAATTATACGAACATAGGGTGTACAGATAAAAGCTAACGTAAATTATTCTTGTTTATTCCCATTTACTATATGAGAATATGAGGACGAATTTGTCGAATGTCTTTAATGTCGATTATTATAGTAAAAGTTATCGTAGTAGGTAAATGTATATGCACAACCCATAAACTACATTTTACTACAGTATTGCTCTCAATTGTTCATATTACTCAACATAATAACTTTCTTGATAAATGTTGCTTTAGAAGCAATATTGTGTTTAATTCTCTTAGATGCTTACAGGTATAAATCAGTACCAGAAATCCATCTTCATTACCTAATGAGTGCAAATGGATACTGAGAATCCGGATCTAAATAATGTTTCATTATATTATACGGTCTGCTGCATAAAATGAGGACTAATGACCGGCTTAAAACTATGTGCAGTTTGGGTAAACTACAATCTCCTTAGTTAAACAATACTAATTTAAAAAGGAAACAGCAACAATCGAAAGCACTCGGCGACAAGTCTTGTAGAATAGTCAGTTACCTAAAGGAATTCACAACTACTTACCAAAAAGAGTTCTGGAGCAGCATATGGAGGACTACCACAAAACGTAGTCAACCTTTGATCACATTCGAATGTATTAGCCAAACCGAAATCTGCAACCTTAACGTTTAAGTTCTTGTCTAATAGAATGTTTTCTGCCTTCAGGTCCCGATGAACAATTCGTTTTGCATGACAATATTGCATGGCTGACAGAAGTTGTCTGAACTTTACTCGGGCCTTTTTTTCACACATCTTTCCATTTGCAACAAGATAGTCAAATATTTCACCTAGGGTATTAATTTACCGAATACCACCAGTACCTCCACTGGCATATTCCATAACAAGACACAGAACATCTTCATTTTCAATTATCTCGAGCAATTTGACTACAAGTTTAGGTAGGTGATAGGCACTTACCAATGTTTGGATGATTTGTCATTTTCATGATAGTAATCTCACGTTTAAGCTAATTGGAAAATATTAACAATAACCGTCTACTTACGCGTTTGAGCAGAGTACTATCCATGACAGTCTTATTAATTATTTTTATGGCGACCTAAAATTGTTAGAAAGAATATCACGCCTTACTTCTACACCAGTGGCCATATGTATGGCAAGCTTAACTTTCGCGAAATTCCCTTTACCTATTGTACGTAAGAGGCGGTACTTTCCAACATTGCTATTTACAACTGCAAGGTGAGTTTCTGCGATTGGATTTTCAAGGTTTTGAGAGGATTTTGGGTCCGAGCCGAAATCGACTTTTTCAGAAACTAAAGGTACAACATCAGCACCCGGTTTCGATAGTTTGAAGTCGTTAAATGCTTTGTTATCTGTGACTTCCTCAACATTAACCAATGTGGAAGCGATGTCATACAATTCTGGTGTACATGTGGCTACAGTGCCAGTATCCACCTCCATTTGGAGTGACTGTAAGTTTATTATGTCACTTAATCGGTTCATGTTACATAAGATCGTTTATGAACTTACTTTCACTGACTAATCACAGAAGCTGGAAGCTACCATCTTATCTAGCCCGCCATAATAGAACGTTTTTCCCGCTTAGATACGCTACAACATGCAATCAGACTAAACAACATTTCATATTGTTGACATTATTTCTGTTCTTTCCACTTTTACTTAAAAAGGCGCTCATCGTCTGTTGAGTCCTCTGAATAAAGTGTAGATTGAGACTGAAGTTTGAAACACCAATTAATCACTTCAGCTTGTAATGATGATATGAAGACCCATACTTTAAAACTATTTCTTTAAATCTGTGCTTAATTGATATGATAAAGTCATTTTGATGCAAAGGCATAATATTTAACTTTCCCCTTAATAAAAATGGCGAAAATGCCAGGTTATGGTGATAGAATGATGAAGCTGAAGCTTCGAAAACATAGTTATACAGTAACAGCAGTGAGTACAAAAACGCGAGACTTCATCTTACAAGACTTTATGAAAGATTTCGTTACTGCCTCCTTGGGATATGAGTTCTACGGACTACAGATGTGAACAACTAAAAAGCCCCTGTAAATATATATACGACTCTTTTCGTTTTCCCTCCAAAGTGAGTAATCTCTAAGGTTTAGATTGGTGCCAAATCTTACGGGTGATCTATTTAAGCGAAACGAGTTGTAGTAGCTATTTTGTATTACAATCACATCTGCAATCCTTCCATACTTAATTGAATACAAGTGTGTTGCCACAGAGTGAGGTAGGTATCCCAACGGCCGTTTCAGTTACATTTGTAGCGGTAAATAGTCCCCAAAATAAATAGTTACATAGATCCTCGACATTGATGCTGACCACGTTTGTTTTAGTGGACACCACCATTTGAAGGTTCTCGGCCACACATCATCACCAGATCACGTCACGCCGCACAGTGAGAAGCATCTCTCTCTAGTTTTCCCAGCCTAGACGTTACTATCCCATTGCCGCTTTATTCACGATCAAATATAACTTCGCTCCCATCCTTCATTGCATTCTGATTTATTCTCATTCGTAAGAGTGGGTTCAATCGTTAAAAGTTGCCCTGGTAATATCTCAAACGTAACTTGGTCATATACCGGGTTCACTTTACATTCTCCCAAACATGAAAAGTAATTTGCTTCCATGTCTAGTAGTGATAGGCCACTAACACCTCTAGTTAGAGACCTTGATGTATAAAAACAGACAAGGCGGAGTCATTTTCAAAAAAACAGTATGAAGTGCTATGTTTACCTTATATAACATACCGATCCCCTACTTAAAGGGTGACAGGGTAAGGGCAGTCACTCTGTTGCAGTCACGCAGAAATTAATAGACTTTTGGATTGACGTCCGACACAGTCCCTAAATTTGGGTAGCTGAAAACTCTTGATTTAGTCCTGTCTGAATTTCAGCTCGTGGAACTTAATGCAGTAACACTGATACAGTGGAGTCACTAAACGTTATATTAACACATTTGGGTCTAAAGTAGAATTCGACCTCAATATGAAAGTTTGGACAGTGCTGTTGACTCAGCCTTTCCTCCCAAGAAGAACTCTTTAGCCTAGAGATTCTTGCTGCAAAAACATGCTGTGACTCATCCATTTTATGTTGGGTTCAGAAATTTTGTTAGAATACTTAATGTTACATTGTGATCAGTAATTCCTTACGTTTACCAATGTCTAACGCATTGGGTTTTATATTTTTGTTGGTACGTCTTCACGAGTCCACTAGGGGGTGGAGCAAGTTGTAACGGTAATTGGTTCCCCAAATAAAATGTTGTATAGGCTACCGTCATTGATGCCGACCATATTTGTTGTAGCGGACACTGGTTGAAGGCGCTCGGCCGAGAATTACTACAGACCCAGTAATGCTCGATTTTACACCAGTAACCGATACGGATTAGACATACACGTCACAGAACAGTAGTATTGAGAAGGCTAATTGTGAACTAAAATATCTAACTGAGCAGCTAGCATAAATGCGTTCTCAAGTGGAGCCATTTTCAGTTATGCTATGTGACGTTAAGCAGGAAACTAACACACTGTCCCTCTTTAAGTTGATTCTGGTAGAAGGAACTTGAATATGTTATAAAGGTAAAAACCTTCATCGACTTTATTGCTATGGAAGTAACTAGGCGCATGATATTCCGTTGGAACGTAATAGTGTATAATATCCCGAGTAAAGCACCATTGCTATCCGTCAGGTATTCTGTACTGAAAGTAGCCAATCTTCTAAATTGTTCTTGTCAACGCCTCCACCTTAACAAGAAGCACCAGAAGTACGTGTTCCCTATTCTCTTTTGATTTAACTCCCAAACGGCAGACGATCAGTCGAAACGAGACAAGCAGTAAATAACTGCATCTATCACTTATAAGAATGCCTGTATAGTCGAGTCTAAGACTGTTATCCAAAGGCACAATAAACTTCGAACATAACGCTTCAGTAATACCGAATAAAATGCTACTAATGTAAAATACCTAACTACACAACTTAGTGCTGCTAAAGAATTCTCCGATGGTAACATTATTTAGCTAACAGGCGTCACATCACAAGCCGTACAAATTACAGGTCAAACCTCTGACAACCACTCCCTATGTAACGTAGATTTAGACCATACAACCTCCAGTATTAGGGCTCAACATTGGGTGAAAAAACGCAAACTTTCAAGGTGCAGGTGGCTGCTATGGTCAGTCCCCTAAACAATTTAAGTAAAATGAAGGCGAGAAAAGAAAATCGCCAAAACTAAAGACAAGCTGTAAGCAGTTTCATGACATGTATAAATAGAGGACATGGTGTCACTGTGCCTGCCACATAATCATATTGCAAGGCTGGCCATAAGGTCAGATCTTCTTAAGGCAATCGACTCGGTGGTATTCAAGGTCGTAAGCATCCACAGACTGTACGTAATCAGTCAATGTATAACATATTCAACCACCAGCGTAAACCAAGTAGCGAACCTGTACAGGTCACTTTTTATTAGCTTGACGCAAATAACTTTGTAAGAAACTATATGGTGTCAAATAAATACCAGTATGCTCTTAGTCTTGGTAATCCTACACTATACCTGACCTACTCAGGTCCTGCAAGCAGTCTTGCTCTCGCTCCTCACATTTATAATTATGCTCCTGATGTGCTACTAGGACACTCTCCATCTTTTTCACATCGTCAACGAGCTGCTGTATTTTCTAACTTAAATTACTCTGAACATCCTGATATCTCTGGATACTATAATTTTTTGGGGGCACCAGGCAGTCACCAGTCCTTCTATCAATGCAGTTTGCCTAGACATTAGTTCGAAAAGTCAAACTGCCCTTTCAAATCAACATCTAGTTATATCAAACACGAATGACTTAGATAAAGATCTTATTCGTCTCTTCATCATTCACTCCTCATTTCCAAACCGTTAAGCAATTAACGCCAGTAAACTTCTTGATAAAATATCAACCTTAAAAATTATAACCTTATTACCCAAACCTTCTTTCGTATTTGTCACAGAAAAATAGTTTCGCTCTTCAGTAAGTGACTCAGAATTACCCACTTAGGACTGTATGCTATAGTGCTGCAATAGAGAATATAATCAGGGTGGTAGCTGTATTATACGCGCAATTGTTTGCTTTCCGTCCAGTCAAATCGGTGACGAAATACTAGGTAAAGTACCAGAGACGGTCTGGGTCACAATCAATACCCCGGAACCACAGTTTACTTTTGGACCAATATACGCAAGCCCTAACGCCTTGACTATTGTAGATAGCATCATTATTCACGCTTTTATACATACTTTTGCCCCGAATTATAGTGCGAAAGTCGTCGTAGGTGACTTTTGCTTCCTTATAATATGTTGGAATGTTGGCAGGGGACTGTCATATGGTGAAGAAAACCTTCTTACGACATTAGACATGCACTGTTGAACACAGTGTGCACGCACTCTCTCGAGACATCACAAAAACCAGGCCTTGTATGATTTGTCACTTTGAATTTGTTAATTTTGTCCTTACTAAACGAAGCCTTGGGCACTTGGTATTAGTATTGTACCTAGACATATCTAAAGCTTATACATAGTTAACCACAGGCTTCTTTTAGTCAGACTCACCTCTGATGGGATTAGAGATCTATTACCTCCGTGGCTAAACTCTTTCTTCAGTCATCGAAATCAAACTGTTAAAATTAACTCCACTCATTCGAAGGCCGAGCTAGTTACAAGTGGTGTTATACAAGGAAGTGTTTTAGGCCCACTTAGCTAAGATAAACGATATATACAAATGCCTCAGCATGGGTAGACCTTCTCTACACGCATATGATCTTAAAATAGTGTACTCATTCCCCACCTCACGAATTTGCACATACATTCAGTGGCGTCACTGCCGGGCTCAATAAGATCGCAGCATGGTGCTCGAAACGGAAGTTAGATATGAACGCTCTTAAATGTGATTTGATATGTTTTGGAAATAAGTGCCTCAATTTTGATATCTCCTCAAACGGCAACAGGTTGTCTAGGCTTCAGTCTGCAGTTGACTTAGGAACAGGTTACTATACAGACATGCAAGTCACATCGACTTCTGGTTTCCATACCACGTAACTTTTATGACAATGATTCTCGTGTTCTGCCACATAAACTTTGTGCCCGACCCGTACTAGAATACTGCACCTTTGTTCCCAGTAATGTTTCCATTGAAGTACACCCGGTATATGACCAAGTTACGTTTGAGATATTACCAGGGCAACTTTTAACGATTGAACCCACTCTTACGAATGAGAATAAATCAGAATGCAATGAAGGATGGGAGCGAAGTTATATTTGATCGTGAATAAAGCGGCAATGGGATAGTAACGTCTAGGCTGGGAAAACTAGAGAGAGATGCTTCTCACTGTGCGGCGTGACGTGATCTGGTGATGATGTGTGGCCGAGAACCTTCAAATGGTGGTGTCCACTAAAACAAACGTGGTCAGCATCAATGTCGAGGATCTATGTAACTATTTATTTTGGGGATTATTTACCGCTACACCATTAAAGATAAACTCAGACTGGAGTCTATCCAAAGTTGCTTTACTTTTTGTGTTCTTGAGGCTGATCGTATTCCGGACTATAAAACTAGACGAGCTAAGTTAGGACTAGATAGTTTATGGAGGCACCGACTCAAATCAGACCTAGTTTTCTCCTACAATGTACTGAACAAATTTGCGTTTTCATCGTCTAATACAATTCAGCTTCGAAGGTAAAAATGTCACATTCCAAATCTACAATTTATATGAATTAGGTTGCAAATAACTTCTCAAGAATCTGGGACAATTTACCTCAAGCCATTTGAGAAACAGATTCACTTTCTTTATTTGTACGACATGTTGTGTCAAATTTCCTGGCTAATTTGTTGTGGCTTAGCCGGTAGTGAAGCCTCTGAACACAGTGAAAGCCCTGTTCCAGACTGACGGTGAATCTCGAACCGCAATTGACTGTAACCGTATTATTCCTAATCAGCCAGTTTGAATAAAAGACATGCCAATACGATATAATTTATAATTCCACCACAAACAACAGTAACACACAAAGTCTAAAGTAGTACAATAAATTATATGCATAGTAGATAAGGTTTTACTTTTAGATGACATCGACTCCCAACAATAACACTGACGATCCTCTCGGTCAACTGTAGAACCAATCTCGGCCAATAACCGAGTTCAATCTGAATAGACAACGTTCAGTAGTACCAACATCATATCTTCCTTGACATGCTGGTAAATCTATCTTTTTTAACGTTACATCAAAGATGTTCACATCGACTGTTGTTTCTCACTTTACCAGTGAAATAATAGTGACCCTGAACTCATAGGCACCATTTATCTGTTCTAGTCATATGCTAATATTCTTTCCTTTTAATCCATTTATAGGTTTGTATGGTATGTCGTGTCTTTCTGGGTCCGTATAATCACTAATTTTTACCCATTTGTTTTAGGATACTAGTGTTGTTGTCTTGTGTTCCCTCTGCTCACTAGTTGTTAATGACTATTATTAATATGCATAAAGCGAGTATGGAACCTACTGGCACAACACTATTTACTTCTCTACTACGCATCCGTGCATGTTAGCCACCTTGAAGATGAATTATACTGCGTCTTACACCATGTTGTTTACGCGAAAACCCTCGTGATGGTATACTGCTACAACATTTTTAAGTACAACCATACACATATGTTATTATTGGCTGATATAATAAGGAATTGGTCTCGTTTAAGCAACTTAATCCATACTCTGGTTAGCGACATACTTGAAGCGTCAATAACACAACTTAAATAAATGCACAAGGACTCCATTATTACTGCAGAATATCCCCTTGTTCAAAGTCCAAATACTCTTAATCTTATTCTGTATCTGGATACGCCCCTTGATCCATTCTGCTCACCCTCAACCGTTTTCTGGAGTCGTAACGCTCGAGCCGAGGGACGCGCGGTTATTAGTCACAAATGCACCATGACATGATACATATTTTTAGTATCCCAGCACTGTAAACTTTGATGCTGTTGGTTTTGTTTTTAATCCATATCTTCATGTGTTGTGAATGTCTTGGCAGTGACTCCTTGTATGTATGTAAACATGTATGTAATCATTCCGATCATGCCTGTAAATTGGCATGCTCTGATGTACAAAATGATACTTAAGAAAGTCGTTGGAAGTTACTTTTTCTAAACGACGAACGTAACTCGATCATATACTGAATGTGCCTCATCCTGAAATAATAAGAAGTTTACTTATATAAAGGAGATTCCAATGAATGAGGTCAATTTTTTAGTGGATGCGCTATCATCCAAATGTAGTGTATAAGTTACCACTTTTAATTTTTTGGAGTAGGTCCAATTTTACAACAAAAGCGCTCCACACCATCTATTACGAACCAACTTGTACCCTACTGTTACTCCTAGGTGATGGTCGCATATATGTGTGGTTCTTGAGATTAAAAACCTAAATCTGTCAGGAAATCATCTGTTCATAATGACGTCAACGGGACATTTAAAAGTAACTCGATGATTAGAAGTTATACCGGCTGATTGCCGAGGAGTGAATGATGTAATATCGGTCTAGTAAACTGCTCCCCCCCTTTTCCATCGAATTTTTTCATTAAGTGGCTAATTGCTGATCAGTCTAAGTGACTCGTCATCATGCTTATTAGGTTAGTGGTGATAACCTAATCGTCGTAACGCAGGTATATTTGTACAATTACAAATATCACCGGCTTTCTGGTCATCAAAAAAGCTTAATAAAATAGGTATGTTGATGAATTACAGAAAATAAATTTCTGCGGTATTTCTCATGGGTCTGTCACACTGAACAGTTAAGAAAGTCTGTGATGGATTCTGCAGCGCGAGAAGGTGAATAGGGTCGAACGGTGAAAGTGACCAGTGGTATAGATAGAAAGTCCATGTTAGGTGAAAATTAACGCTTTTATTTTCGTTAAGTGCAGCTGGACTTAACAATATGTGGAGCGCTTCAACTATTCATCATCGAGCATAATTGAAAAAAACCCTTTGGAACAATTTGAGTATTTTAAATACCCGTTTTATGGTTGTAATAAATATTATTTACTGCTATTACTGATTCCATTTGTAATTTCAGCAGGATTATTAGGAGGTCGTTTGATATAGCTTTCATGTACTTTGGTAAGAGTTTTGATCTCCAAATTATTCAAAAGGGTTTTTCCGATTGTGAAGAGTGATGAATAATTGAAGCGCTCCACAAATTGTTAAATCCAACTGCACTTAACAAAAATGAAGGCCTTACTTTTCATCCAACATAGATTTTTTATCCAAGCGACCATTATTGGACTACATCAAATTTCATTTATGTAAACATATACGATTTTGCCCCCATTTCACGTATTTTTCGCACCCTTTTACATCACACTAACATATACATATCTCACTTTAAATCACTTTGACCTAAATGACTTGAAATAACAGGATCAGTCTTGCATTTTGATTGCAAGAACCTATTTTGGTTATGATTCATTGGATTGTTTTATTTAATTTAGTGTTAATTCAGTTCGATTATTCATTTTTCTCTGAATAAACAACTTGCAGTAAGCTGCGTAACGTCAGAAATTACAATTTGTGCTCATTAGAATATTACAAATATATATCATTCATTGTTATGTCAAAAAACGGAGTATTAAATTGGATATAACAAACAGAACAGAATTTTGCAAAAATTCATAGTTCTCTAAAACCAGTACACAGAGCCAAATTCTTCCCGAATTATTAGCTACAAACTGGTTCAGAGGGTCAGTAACAGGAGAATAATGGTTTAAAAAGGGTTGAATTATTTCAACATATATTGCATAGCATTTTTTACGCCAAAATACGTACACATTAACAGCATACAACCCAATCGACGCTGTATACGAACATCAAGCTCTTTCACATCGCCTCGCATTATGAGGATTGAACTTGACAGCCTTCTTACGGCATATGCCTAGTGTAGATCTCATCGCATTGAATTTTACCAAACAACAACCTGTTGAAAAGCTAACCACTTGTCATTGACTGCCAGACAAGTCATCTCATTTAAATGTCAGTCTTCAGTTGTTCTCAATGTTCAGACGGTCAGTGCTAAAAAGATGGTGTGTGATATAAATTATCCTTCCCAAAACCTGTTGATCCTCTCGGAGTATTAACCCACATACTATCCTACACCTAAATGGGAAAACCCAAGGCGAAGTTTGATTGTTCATTACATTTAAAACTCCTCACCCGCTGTAGTAACTGTAGTCTTCACAATTAATACTTTCAAAAAGGGGGGTTAGACAACCATGTGCGTTTCATAATGCACCTGAAATAGTTGTCAATTATTATGAACAGAATGGCTGATGATGCACTTATTATTCATGCCACTAAACTCGACCCACCGATTACCATCACTAACACTATCCATTGTTAAGCGCTCGTTCTTCTTTACGTTTATTGTTTCTTTTTGATTTACGTATTCATATTTAAATGTTTTTATTCATCTACCTCGCTTTGTTTGTTCATACGTTTTCATTGTTCTTTATTAATTTTTGTTTCCGAGTGATTAGTCTAGTACATCCGCGAGAACCAATGTCGCATCCATCTATCTACATTTTAGTCTCATAGTTTTTCACTCACAGCCAATAGACGGAAATTACAATAACGCTAAGCTGTTGGCTGTGACAACCTCATCGTCATGGGGTAAGCATGTTTATTTACTCTCGCATCACATCAGTCCTCAAAATAACTTGCAGAACTGCCAACACTATGCTCTATCAAAGCTCATAAACAAAACCTTAACACCATGGATTAGAAGCAAAACGTTCTTGAGCTCATCGCAAAGACGATGGACATGCAGTATACTGAGGCTAGTTTACTATAATGTCCAGCCGAGTGAGTTCGGTGAGAGGAAGGATGGTTGGGGTTTAAGTAGATTAAATCAGGGGGATATTAGTTGTGATGACGTTACAAATGCATTCAAAACAAACAAGTTGACGTGAAGCAATATATGCAATGCAGGTAAATAAAACATGTCTTTATTCCTAAATTATAGCAAGAGTAGGTCGACTGCTATGTGTTAATTCCTGCCTTGTGTTCACTGGTGAAGATAAAGTTTCGGCATAAGAGTGTTTGTTGATGGAACTACTGTCCTTTGTTCGGATAAAGCGTCCCAGTCGTTGGTCATATGATGGAAAAGATGAAGAGTTTATTCGAATTAGTTTGATCAATGTTTTGGAACTGTTTTATGATGGTCTCGGAGATTGTTGGCCACGGAAAAAACAAAACTGTATAATATCTTAACATCAGGGTAATTATTTAAAATGTAGAATACTAATGTGAAATTGTTTCACGTTTCACGATTATACATGGGTTCCAAATCTAGCTGTCTGAACACAGTATTTTGCATAATGTCTTGAGGTAGCGGCATTTCCCCCCAAGGTGTCAAAAGGCTCTTTGAAGTAGCTATAACGTTCAGAACCACTTTAGAAGCAGAAACATTGCAGTGTACAACCATTTTCAAGTTGTGATGCATGATAATAGCTGATCCCTTCAGTAATTCATCTTGTATTTCATATATAATGGGTTGATGACTATTTAAAATGCTTGGTCTACGTTAGTGCACTTTTACCATAATTTATTTCTGAATATCAACTTCTGGACCATCTGACCAAATTATCGTTAAATTATAGAATGGGGATCCAAATGGAATCCGCGACAAACAATCATTTTACCGAAGTGCACAGGCTTTACAAATATGAGTAAACTGAAAATCCGATTGGTCCAATAAGTTTGTAGCTGGAACAATCTAACTAAAAGACAGTAATCAAAAAGAACAGTAATAAAGAAGTTATCCAAATGTAAGCAGCTTTGTGAGTTATTTCGAGATAACATGCACCGGTATCGTCAACGGAAAACAATGAAGTCCATCAGGGCCTTCAACCAACCTGGTTCTAGGATGCTGAGTAAACTTAAAACAGTTTCCCGAGTTGTGAGCAGTGGTATAAGAGTAAAAATATGATCACTGTGGGTGATCAAAATGTCAACATCGGTATACTTTGGGTGTGCTTCCTAAAAGCAAGTAGGTGATCATTTGGACTTCGTTGCTTGATTAAATCAAAATTTTTAACCTATCACATAATGCATTAATCCCACCACTTTTCTTAGCTCTTCTCTTAACATAAGAGAGTAGTCACCTTAAGTAGATAAAGCCACCACATTCTACCAGCCTTTTCACAAATAGTGAGAGATACGGGCTTTATGTATCCTGACCTTACGGGATCCAATTTGAATTCATTATGACCTATTGTAAATAATAGGACCATAAATGCTTCCTATACCTCGGAGGCCTTGAAATCACCTCATCAACATAGATAAGGCTACACGGAATTTCGCGTTAACTTCGGTTACGAGGTATGAATTTAAAAATCCACTATAACACTTCAAAAGACTGATTCACACTGACTGACCAGGCAGTGGAGGCAGCTAGTTCCGTGATTACTGGAACATTTGTACGCTATGTATTTCAACGAAAGAGACAGGTTTATCCCAAAGAATATGTTATGAACCTAGTTAAATACTATAATAATTATTTTTGTAGTTATGACAGGAAATTTGACTGAATTTTTTGCTTGATCATGCTCCTCACTGGGTCCACACTGGGCTAAATTATGCAACTGTTAAACCTTGCAATATAGCGTGAAAGCTATGCCACCGAACTATTTCGTTAACTTGGGTTACCCTAACAACAGCAGCCGGCCTTTAGATAAAAACTCTATACAGATTAAATTCCACAGTTACAAGAGTAGGTAAAAAAGAGTCCAGGTCCATCGCTGAATGTACAGATTTCGCATCTATCCATCTCCATCATTGACCCTGACTTATAGTCTTCAAACAAGGTGACTCACATTGATTATTAGATAGAGAAAGATAGGTACAGGAGGATTATTCTATCACGCTAACTCCGCAATAACGCATTAATACCATTTGCATTGGGAGGTAAGGACAGATAGTTTAAAACATCATAATGATGTATAGAGACTAAGTTCAGTGATTATCTTTCAGGCCCAAAGATTTTTGACACATTCAACAAGAACACACTAGAGGGTTTTCTTTAGCAGGCTATGATCGAAATATTCAGTCACCTTTGTACAATCCTCCCGGTTGATGTGAAGGAGCCAAAGTGGCAAAAAACAAAATACTTGTCATTCTCGGTACGTATGTCGACCTAATTCAATATGAAACCATCTATGAAACAAGTCAGGCCACTGCATAATACTGTTATAGCCACTAAGCTAAAGTGATACTTATCACATACTTCAACGGTGCCCCACCAAGAGTCAATGTATCCAATACCTCGGCACCCGAAAATCTCGACATTCTAGACTTTTCGTAGTAGCACATTCTTAAACTCACCACACCGCGCATGTGCAGCCGGTAGAAAATGGTGTACCAGACATTATTACTGTTAAATTTCATGCCTTTTCTCACCAAACAACATCACTTGAAGTTAAGGAACCAAATGGAAATTTTTTATCGTGCTAGATGGTGTTTAAATAAAGAAATAATACAATAATTCCTTGTATCACATCAGGATACGTTCGTTGATTAAAGTTTATTTAATGGAAATCTCAACGGTTTTATGTTTTGGAAGCGAACAAAACGAGAAAATGTTTTGTTAAAATAGCCAAAATAAGGCAAATATTTGTGTTAAATGGATCAGACATTTAAGCGGAAATTATTTTGCAATGAACGTTTACAACAGGTAATGCTGAAGTACACTTAAAATTTGTCGATTGTTAAATTAAAACAGTCATCTTAAAAAGGGTGCTTGAAATATGATGTTAAAAATTAATTAGTAGCGCTCGATAGCAAATAAGTTGTACGAATATAAAAGACTAACAAGTAAGATGAATTACCGTGTCTCTTGTGATAAATTAATAAATTGGTCTGCTAACGTAGTATAAAATCTGGAAATTATTGAGGGGTGATTATGATAACACTGAGAAGCGATTCATGTAGATTGAGAAAAATGGAAGCATAAGTAATAATGAGACGGCGTAGAGGTAAACAGAATGTGGGGTAAAAGTTTACAAAAGTCAGTTAGTATAATTGTAGGAACCTAATGACGAAATAATTGAAAAAGCTGTTCGGTTAAATAAATTTTCAACAGGAACTTTTAGACCAGGATATGCAGGAAAATATAGTAATCGACGTAAAGATATAGACCTAAACAATGAATAAAACCTTCTTACTCCACATTTTAACCGAAAAAGAGTCAATTAAAACAAAACCCTGTCGGCTTTGATGCCTTAATCAGCAAAAAGGTTTTGAAAAACTCCATGTTCAAGATGGCGCAGTTTACTTCTAGTTTTGCTTGAGGTGGGGTTTTAGAAACCCGTTTACTATATTAGGGCTGGAAACATAACACAGGTAGTTTACCTCGCTGTTATATAAACATTAGTCGTCACACTTATAAATTTGTGTTCACTCAGTCGTCATATGGGAAATTTCTAGAAATTATTTTCAGTAAAGTCTTTAATTTAGTATTCGAACCTTAGATAATAGTGATCTTGTGGCACATGTTGGACTGAGTTGCTTGACTTTTGTAGTTATTGGCATTGTAGTGTTCTATGTAAGTCGTTCGCATTAACGTTTGGATACATAAAGGGACAGTTCTGTGTTTTAACCGGGCCTAATATGGATCACAAGGCGTATTTACGAATGAATAAAAACATTTTATAAGGCTTCAGATGAGTAGTGTGTAATCCAAACTATGGTTTGGACTGAGGAACAACTGTCAAGATAGTTTAGATACCCGCTATTGCCCAGTTGGAACCAAAGTAAAGTGATTGGGTAAATGACGGTTCTAATATCCATCATAATTATATAAATGTACACCATCACCTAAACAAATATTACAACTCAGTTATTTCGCCAACAATTGTCCAACTAATCAAGTCTAAATTACATCAAATAAACATGTTGATGAAGGATATAAGGAAATTACCAATAGCAACAAATAAACATCATTCTATCCTTTCTGGATAGATCAGAATCGTTGGGAAGATAATATTTGGTTGCTTTATAACACAGAGCGTTTTCAATTCTAAAAGAGTACTTCAATTCACAATCAAAAATGCACAATTCCAGTCAATGCAAGCAACACAATCAAAGGAGGAACAAATCAAAATGGCTGCCGCTAAGACTAAGTATCAACTAAAACAATATAAATGCAGTTCAGAAAGAAACACGGAAACTCAGAGAATGGGAGTAAAAAAAATAGAAACTATAATAAAATACAAATATTACCATCTCAAATGAATCTAACAGACTAACAAAATGTATAACTGAAGGAATCAGTAAGAACACATTACAAATGTACACATGGAGGGATTTTCACAAACAAAACCTTCAAGACGGATCTTACAAGTACTCTAGTACCTAAGCATGTATCCTCGCTTAGGTTCACTACTTCTCTACTGTAGTTAAATCTCACCATTAAAAATAATACGCTTTTCAAATTCTATGCGAACAATTTATATAACTGTTATAGGGTTAGTTCGACACTAAATGCTGAAAGTATAATACAAGCGCCTTACATCCATCATATTATTACTAAGTGGGAAGTAGATTCTAAGCAGCTTATTAATACTGGATCAATTACGTGAGCTGAAAATATGTTACAGATCATAATAAACCAGATATCGGAAGTGGTTCAGGCACAGCATTATCTAGAGTGATAGATTACATGCAATTTCTACGAAGCTTCTCCCTGATTTGTAGGTAACGAAAAAACTTTCACCAGTAGCATCAATCAATTACATTCACAGTATTCAAACACCAACAAAACCAGTATCCCAACTTATGAAAGTCGGAATTTTGTGACACAACAAGTTTGACAATTGGAAACACAAATCTAATAAATCGATTAGGTTTTACAAAAACTAATACCCAAATTAGCAACTATTCTCGAAGTAACCTCAACACTAGTTTCAGCTTAATTAGAACAAACGGCTGGGTTGTCTATTTTATTCGTGGCTATGGGAATCTCCGAGTTGATTCAACATTTTGAATGTGTTGACTGACTGAGCTACAATAACTTGGTATGGTAGGGGGACCCACTCATTGACTATTCTACTGGAGAATCTGTAATCAACTAGCAGATATTTCGTTGTAGTCCTATGGATTTTTTTACGTGTCCTCATACAGTCTCCATCCTGAGAGACAAAAAACAGAGGAGTATATCAAGACCGAAAATTTTGCAGATGTTATTAACCTCGTAAAACAACCATTTAACAAGCAAAGGCGCACAGCCGAAATAAATGAGAAACAAGCAAGTATTCGGACCGATGCGACGCCTGACATAGCCTTGAAAACATTACAATAAACCGGTTAGATAACCGGATAAAGAACGGAAATCGAAATAGCTTCAAAGTAAAAAAGAGGTGGTGCATATCCCAACAAAAGTGCATGTATGATTGGTAGCTACAGCTAGTGTTTTGAACCTGTGATATATATATATATATGTTCAGCCCTAGCTTCGGTACTACAGTTTCAGAACCCAAGTAATTCTTGGTGAGATATTATTTCAAAATGATCTTGGACACAACTTAGTCTGCAACTATTTGAATATTTTAGACACCTAAGTCATTTTAACTAGCTTTCTGAGATATAACCTACATAATTTCAAATCTGACCTTGTGGTTTCTCTGTAACTAGTCATCTCCTTAATGGGTAATGTGTACATCCAGGTGATCATGAAAGTGCTTCGTATTGATAATTCTCTTCGACCTTAAACTCTATAATGACAAGTGTGAGAAGAATTGGGACTCATGACGGTTGCTTCCACTGTGATGAAGTGTTAGCAGTTGTCCTACTCAAGCATTTACCTGAATACAAAAACGCTACTGTAGTACGATCTCGCGATCCAGATGTGCTATCTGTTTGCGACATTGTTGTTGACGTTGGCAGTGTGTATGATCCTGAAACATACCGATTCGATCATCACCAAAAGTATGTACTTTACAGTTTTGTTGTCCATGAAATCTAGGGATTTTTCACTGACATGGTCCAAATATTTTGATGTCAAAATGTGGGATGTAAAATTGAGCAGTGCTGGACTAGTCTACGTACATTTTGGAAAAAGAGTGCTCTCTTTATTGACTGGGTTAGAAGTTGACCATGAAGTGTTGGAAAAGATTTTTATGAGAGTATGCTAATGAATGCCATAATCAGTTGTAGATATACGAATCATTCATTTTAGAGATTGATGGACAGGACAACGGAACCCCACAGTCTAAAATGCCGTTAAAGTGAGTTAGTGCTGGTTGTTATCGTCCAG
The DNA here is from genome assembly GCA_034768735.1 of Schistosoma mekongi. NCBI lineage: Eukaryota > Metazoa > Platyhelminthes > Trematoda > Strigeidida > Schistosomatidae > Schistosoma > Schistosoma mekongi. The sequence continues at coordinate 54,216,623 of CM068306.1, forward strand.
ATACAATATAAATACTGGTTTATACTCTAGAGTTCGTCGACTCAATCCTTGGTGGAACAGTGGATCAGAAGAATCAGAAGTAAGTTAATTATTTCTTAAAGAGATGGTTTTTAACAGGGCGAATTATGTTCTTATGAATTACTTTTAACTAGTGGGCTCATGGTTTCTTGACACGAAAACCGATTTGGTGCTCATGATTACTGTGTACATGTTGCCCTTTGTTTCACTATTTGACGACTGGTCGAAACATAAGCAGTGATTTCGTTAAAATTCACAATGCACAGTTTTATAAGTTTTCCGATCTGATCGTAAGTTCTTATTAACAAGTTTTGACAGCGAACACCATGAATGACATGTCATATAGACTCTATTATTTTCAGGTATAGGAATTTAAATATTCAGATAACTTCACAGATTAGATTAAAGACATATAATACTTAGTCCCTTTAATAGGTTCAGTAAGTACAGTGAAACAATACTACTATTCCAAAGCTACCTACTTATTATGTTCTCTATCATGGTCGTCTCCAAAGCTGAGATTTCGCAACATAAATTCGATGAGATGCGTTGGTTCTCACATCCTTATATTATCTCCTTTAAATTGCATAGCCAATACCTAGTTTCCTAAATAGTGTTCCCATATAAACGTTCAGGTCTTTAGACTTGACAGAATCGCTTAAGCACTTGAATATAATTATGATGAAATACTACAGTGTATCTGTCCTTTGTTGTGGCGTTCGAAAGCTTAAACAATCACTTTATGTCATTTAAAGAGCCGAAAAGCTTAGCCTGATTGAACCCAAAGGAAAGGCAATTATCAGCTCTTAAAATGTTGCGTGGTAGATTATGTGCTGGACCTTTAAAAGCAACTCAGTGGGTGCATTAATTCCTAAGAATACCTAATTAAAATATATTGCTTTTAAGAATTGTTAGTAAAACCACTGACCGAGATAGTGTTTAATGTTCTGTTCATGATTCTGATAATAAACAACACTACATATAATAAATGTAGTTCGTATGATAAGGAAATTGATTTGTGACTTGTTAAAATACCTTTATATGCAAATCTATCGTCACAAATCGTTTGCAGCGATGTCTTTAATCCTATCACTTTTCTCAGCTTTAGTACATGAATCCTTTTTACCTAATTGCCGTGTATTTAGAATTTTGTGATCATTCTTACTTACGTATCTAGTCTCTTGATTGTTCCTACGGTAGCAGCCGACGTAACCCTGAGCATAATATATTATATATTGTACTTTTTTCTGTAGTGTGTACTCAAAGCGTGATTGAACTCATTTTGAAAGTTAATAACTTTTAACGTTGGTTTTGAGTTGTTACTTATTTCTATTGGTTTAAAGTCAAGCTCAGTTCAGTAATGATATAATTCCTAGACATTCATAAATCACTTTATCACGTTGACTTATACACATCTACAAGCAATAGGATAAGTGTATGTATTAGAAGTCAGTAACGATGAGATTATGCAAATTATATTTAAACTAAATGTAAATCCAGTGAACAACAACTCAAGATAAATATCAGGATGTATCAATCTTCAAATTGAGTGTAATCGCACGTTTAGCACGCTTACTACAGAGGAGAGTACAACTCACAAAACACTACACTTTTAGTTATCAGTGGCTGCTATACCAGCCTCCTCCTAGAATACAGAGATTTACAAAACATAATATCTGTTTGAAAACTCAAACAGTGACAATGAAATAACAATATGATTATGTTGACGAGATCAAAACGTGGTAATAAAATAATAATATAGGGATAGTAAAATCCGTGGGCATTTATTTATGGAAATAGGCCGTTGTAATACGTAAAAACAAAAAAATGTTAGTTACCCACATAGTATGCAAAGAAAATAGTTTAGTCTCACGTCTGATGTAATGATAGATGGGTTACATAAAAGTATATGAAAATAGGTAGCGTTAAAGACGTGAAGTTGATCCACGTGGCAAACGAGCTTAAATAAAATTATAACATTATTTGGTAGATGGTTTGAGCAGATTATAGTCGGGGGCAGGGAGATTCTTCAGGTTTATCACTTTGATTTATAAAGGATAAGAATCCAGTATATGCATCATCTTAGGCAGATATACATGAAAATAACTTATTCGTTTTGGCACCATTGTGAGTTAAAACGTTTCATACAACATTTAGGATAGAATGCTTTTGAAAATGTGGTTGGTTAAAACTAGTAGTAGACAAAATATCCATGCAAGTGTTATTAATATCCATAACAGCACCAACTGTAGGCGCGGTATTAACAATACTTGCTATTTTATTTTCACCGTTTAATAGTTTTTTTCAAACACAGATATTTTGTTTTGTAAATTTCCGTGTTCTAGGAGAAGGCTGATGTAGCAGCTACTGATAACCCTGGACATAATATTTTACTGACTGTACATTCTTAACTTGGTGTGCGTGTTATAGTATGTTTGAACGGCGGTACCGTTTTCACCAGCGTTTGGTTTCGGCTCGCTGAAATAAGTTTATATCAACTAATCTTTCGCCCTTTATATTACGTGTGGAACCTAGTCAAGTACCCAAGCGTTGATTGAAAACAGTTGCTGAATTATGCGGGTGTGTTTCAGTTAAGGAGTCGAAATAGATACCGAGCATTATCTAAGCATCGGGCCCAACAGAAACCACAACTAGACGTGGTCACAGATTCAACGTAGTCGATTCTACACTAGAACTAAGTTTTTAATACTGTACTACATTTACTTGAGTTTGTGTGCATCTTTGCACATTCTATGTTTACTTCTGTAATATCAACAGCTTTGAAAAGCTGAGTTTTTATAATGGATTTATGCTATGGAAGTGCTCAATGTACTAACTCAAATGTTTACCATTTTATCACTAGAGTGCATTTCAAAGAGCACTTAATTTAGTCAATTGTGAATTTCTTGATACTGTGGACTACTTTGCAAATTGTTGGTGGCCTGCGAGACATATTGTAGCGAAGGCGATGGGCTGCCGTGAAGCTGTAGATCCGTCAAAAACAATCTTAGTCTTAGATAGATCCTGCCCATGGAAAAGCCACCTATTTGACTTGGAACGTGAAGAGCGTATGGAAACAGTTGTTTATCCCGAGCCACTTCACCGAGAAAATTATCGTCCTGTACTGAAGTTTCCTCCTCAAATTCTATTTGTTGTTCTACCATCAGATGGTAATTGGGTTGTTCAGGCCGTACCAAAAGAGAAATTTGAAATTCGGTATGTTTATTTTTTCATATTTCTTTACTATTATTTGCCGAGTACTACTAATACTTTAACCTCTTTTGCTCATTATACCATATATTAATCATTTTCCTTATCTTCTTACATCACTATTTTACTTGCAGACAATTCTGTTTTTATTGGTTTTCTCACTGCATAATATAATTAGTAATTTTCTTTAACTCAAAGACGACATTCGACCACATCATTCAATAGACTTACTGAAAGTGCTGACTAGTTTGAGGTTGCTTGATATGCTTTCCGCATATGCAAATTGTGAGGTGATGTTCCATGACTAGTTTTCAATGGCACTTCCCTTGGGAATAGGGAGTTAGGTTTTTGAATTTGAACTACTTATTTTGAAAGCCGCGCTGACCGTCCTGACAACGTTATGACCAAGTTACAATAATTCCCGAAAAAAATGCACACAATTAAATGTTTGTATGTTATTTGAAGTAGAAACAGGTCTCAGTGATACACGCTAAAATAACAAAAAGGTAAGTTGAACTGAATTGCTAATATATTCATTTCTGATGTCTTGCACCGACGTTATACCCGGAAGCACTAACCGCAACTCTAACTCGCGAACAGATGCCCGCAACCGGTGACCAACGACTCAACAACTGATTACTCGCCCAAAACCAAGTCGAGAAGGCATGAACGCAGCACTATGAAGATTTGATTTTATTTTGTTCGAAGCTGTATATATAGTTAAAATACCGACCTTGTAGTAATCACAATAATTAGAACACTAAAAATCACAACGACCAATCAGAAATAACAAGGTCAGTGCGGAATGAACGGTGGTATTGGTCACCGCCTACTCTACAATTAATTTAAAAAATAGCAAAAATAAGAGTATTTACAGGAGAACTAACTAGTCCCGTCATCTTAGCAATTTTTCAGATTAAAATAAAGTACATACAAACTAAAGTCCATTTCGTTTATTTTTTTTATCTGGCTACTAATTTCGAATTACTGCTAACTTCCAAGTTAAATATCACTTGTTTGTAAATTTATTTCACCTGCATAGGTTTGGGCAGTCATTTATTGGCTCCATAATATACTACATACATTTGTTTGTTATTACTGAGTTGGATACATATTAACTTTCTAAGCACTAATTTTAAACTTTATTTAAAACCTGTTTTACCGAATTAGGTTACCATTCCCTATCGATTGGCGTTCACTTCAAGATGATCAGTTGTGTTCAATTACTGGAATACCAGGTTGCATTTTCGTGCATAACTCTGGACATTTAGGTTCTAATAAGACTCGTGAAGGTGCTATTGAGATGGCACGTTCTGTTATAAATGAGTCAAAACTTCAACAGGAGAATGCTATTCATACTCCTTTAACTCCACCAAAGTTTAGTCGTGGTCGCGGTCGTAAATTTTTAGTGAACAATCGTAATAAAAAATACTAATTTTTCCCTTCATTTTTGATACCCTAAGTTTTTTTTAAAAAACAGGCGTAAGATCGCTTGAAATTTTTATCCTATTACAAAGTTATTATTTCAACAATCAGCTATGTGCCCAGAATTTTTGAGGATTTTTAAAAAATATATTTATGTAATCATTTTATGTTATGTATACCTTTACTTTCATTTTTTAAGCTTATATAAGTGTAACACTCGCAATTGTGAACCAACCTTGCATTACTAGTTTCGCAGAAGCAACTTATACAGTTATTACGTTTAGATGACTACAGAATACGGATTTTCTAAAGTTTACTTTTTTTTCTCATTATTTTCATAAAATACGCTTTTTTAATTCTGTTTTGATGTTTTTCTCATTATTTTGTATTACTGAAATAAATTAAGAGCAACCTATTTTCACACCGTTTTTTGTTTTCATTGTTTAAATTAAAATAAACAAAACTTGTTCAAGTCTCATTTTTATTCAATTAGTGCATGATATGTAGGGGAGCGAAACTGTTATGCCCTCACCACACACTTCTGGCACTCTTATGGAAGTACTTTTCACTTGAGAGGTTCAAAGTACGTGCTACACTTACAGATACTAATTGCCAACTAAATGCGATTTAGATAGATTGTGTGTTATCGCACAGTAAGACAATATTATCCACGCTCAAGGTTGAAAAATTTTCGTCCAGGTAACAACACCATCAGCTACTTATAGACTGTCATTGACGGCAAAGTTGAAGTGGATAGGTAAGATTGGGAAACCCTATCCAACCCCACTGCTAGATTGGGATAGAGAAGAGTGGCTAAAATCCCTCACTCTGCCTGAGGTGTTTGTGTAGAGTTTTTAAGATTTGCGACTCGGAAGTTAAAGTTCCCTTCGGATTTCTTCACTCGATGGACCAGTCGGTATCGGCCATAGACGGCGGGGCAATCTGTTGAGGCAGCAGACCGACTGGACTGATCCTCGATAAATTCAGCCCGTCGTCCAAGACGATTCTGGATGTTAGTGGTTAGCAAGCTGTCAGCTTCATTGACACTTGACTTGCCGCCAGTGGTCCAGATATGTTGAATGGGCTCCCGGCAGTAACCAGATGCAGTTGCTGCTGCTTTCAGCTGTTTGACATGCCCATACTACCAGGTTTATCGGTCTTCACGTTCTCTTGGATCTTGTAGGAACCCAATGCCTACGTGTGGGACATTTCACAAAGCCCCATGAGACGTGACCCATCATTTTCATGGCATCATACAGATGCAACCATTACTCATCGACTCTATCCAGTGAACTAGCATTTAGCCTAGAACCTAACTCGGATTAATGTTTGGTTACAACAAAAGCTGGAGTTAGTTTACTGGTATAAAATCCATCTAGTCCAACTCGTCTGTTGGCAACCGAAACTCAAAACAAGCATGGAGTAAACTAAACCATGATCGTTGTCTAGATAGGTGTTCTAAAAGGGGCGATAGATTTGAGCACAACTATACCAGCGGTAACTGGTCACGATGTGACCATTTTGCGTCCCGGCTTCTGTTGCAGAAGGTGGACGCCAGGGGAAACATCGGCAGTGGCTGTGCCGGAAGTTGATGCTGGACTGTAATAGGTTGTGATCTGCACAAAGTTGTAGAAGATGGTCAATGTTAACTGACCCGTAACTGCTGAGTTCCCATTGGAAACCTAAGCCTAGACACCCGACCTGCATATTCAAATCTGCAGCTAGCGCCACAGTATTTGTAGGACGCGCTTTCTTGAGATCATCTAGATGATGGTAGAATTCATCATCGACTGCATCCGAGCTGCAATCTGTTGGTGAGTAGGTGGGGATTATAAAGAGACGTCGTTTCCCACACCAGTTTCTTCTCACTTTAATGGAACCCACTCATCTAACAACACTCGCGACTGTTAATGAAGATCTAGTCGAGCGATTCCCACCTTCGCCCTGGAGTTTACCGCAACACCGATGCCGACGGAACCAGATGCCGTTGCTACGGGTTCCTCTGATAAGCACAAATCGAACACTTCGAATCTACAGATGGGGGGGGAGAGGATTTTTAGTACATCACTAGAGTTCTGAATGCGGATCTCAAATATACAACAAACGTCGATGTTAAAACCTGAGGATATAACTAAACGTATCTGTTGTTCCGTTTACATCGATGTGCGAGCGTTGAAGGAGGCTGGTTTAAGTGGCACTAATGGCTTCAGGAAGGCAGCATCAGATTCCGATATCAATGGCAGCAAACAAAAGTCTACCATCCAGCAATTTTACACCAAACTAAGAGGGCAGAGTTTTCATCGTGGACGAGCTGTTGAGTGAACTGAATAAGTAGTGAAGGTAAACGAAATAAGAAAATGGAAAGGGAAGGAATGTAAAATAAAATCCGAAACTTTTCATTATACTGACCGTAAATATTATTGGGTATAGATATCGTTCGTGAGACAAACAAACCATTTTTTCAGGATTTGTAATCATTGTAGTTGTGAGTAGGCTAAAATACTACCCGGACACAAATCCAACCAGATGGCTTTTACGGAGCCACTCTCTAAGCCTTTGACCTTAAGGTCAATCCACAATGCAATGAAATATCGTCGGCGTATGCAGTCCCTAAGTTCGTGGTCACTATATTCACTTATTTCACAAAAATACCATGCGAATATCTAAGTCTGTGTATACACGATGAACTTAAATTGTGTTAGTATGTTATTGTTGTGTGTCTTTCTGGTTATGTTTGTAAGATACCACACCAAGTTTCTCATGTATCAAACGTGTAAGAAGTCAAAAGGAGTCTCTTTTGAAGTTTATTTCTGACAGCACACGCTTTTACTAAGCGAGCTATCTCGTCCATTTAGCATAACGTCAAGAAAAAACTATTTATTGTTTCACTGTTCTTCATAACCGCAAGTTAATGTACAGTTCATTGCTTAACTTTGTCGGGGGGGGGGGGGGAATATGACAGTTATGCAGTTTTAGAGGCAGCTATTCACTGATACAATAGATAGGGTCGCGGAAACGTATCGTGAAATGACTGGACTAGAAATATCAACTGTTAAGAGTGACTCAGTGGTCTAATGGTAAAGCGTCCGCCGCAGAGCTAGTGAGTCGAGGATCCGCACTGCTGAAAAGTCCCATACTACGATGATGCAGCTGTCCAGTGTCTCCTGGTGATCAATGGTTGTCGATTCGTGACATAGAATTAACGTTCAACAATTTTCAAAAAACCCAGTTATTATATTTTTAGGTTGTTTATGACCCTTCCTTTGAGGTATTATCCCCTGAAGTCAGTCATTAGAAAACACATGTTTGCTATTGTTAGGTATAGTGGATATTATTGAAATGCAGGTTTACCATTAGTACAAAACATAAATTCATTATAAAGTCAAGTGAATAAAATACCGGATAATTAAAGTTAAATTATTTATTCTGTCCTATAATTTAAAAAATGTTAATTTATATATTCACATCAGAACAATTTTACCTTCTACTCCATATATATTAATTAACTGATTAAACAATTAACAGTGAAGTAAAATTATAATATTTAATCGGATGGACATTATAGAAGATTCAAATTGTTTTGAATAGTTCTTTCAACAAAATTGATTATTTCTCTGATATATAAGTGTTGTATGCATGCATAATCAACATAGAACCTGGCACATGTGTGCATCGGTTCAAGTTGCCATACCTCCATGGCACCGCAAGATTAGCACCACCACCATCAGTAGAAGTTACTTCAATAAAATAAAATAATAATGATAACAAGAAGTGTGAACATATGGAATATATATGGAAGCGTAGAAAGAAAGTTATGGAATAATTTAAAGCTCATGATTTAAGGGAGGACAATGAGTGAATACATCTGCGAAATTGTGATCGATTCTGGGCCACGTCACACAGTGTTTCTAGCCACTGGTTAAGGTAATCGCGAGGACCCCATCCAGATAGTCTGCAGCTACCGACACGACTTAAACCGCCAGTCAGTGACTTCATGGACTGATGCCATGTTTTAGTTTGGCCGCCTCGAACTCTCATCCTATTCCTATATCAGCCAGCATTGCGCGTCGAGGCTGACGGTGGTTGGGCATACTCAACACATGTCCAAACCACTTCAGGCGATGAAGATTCACAACCTCATCAACTGATTTACCTCATTTGCCTAATACCCGTCGTTTAACCTCGTTATTACTTACTCGGTGATCCCAGCTAACGCCAGAGATGTTTCGTAAACATCGATGGTCAAAAACTAATAACCTTCGAGTGTCATCTACCCTTAATGGCCACGTCTCACAGTTGTTTGAATATTTTCGTCAATTCATTTTATTGAAAATAGTTTTCACTAAAAGGGAAACTGGTTAAAGAACATTTAATAAATAAAAGGCACTAGAATCTTTTTGGTTCATTTAAATAAGCGTTTGATAAATGTATTTGTTATGACGCTAACAAAACGTTGTAATGATAATGGGAGTGTATGATCAATTAGTATGTACCCACGAGCCAGCCATATGATTGTTAGTACCCTAAAGCTGAAGTGAATAAAACAAAACAACTGAGCTGACCAGCAGAGAGAATCTTCCTGAATTCCAAACATGCATATATATATATATATATATATATATATATAACCAGATCACATAATCGGTCACTTAGAAATTTAACAAGGGAGATTGTGGTAGTGAGTGGAGGTAGCGTGTACACAGCTAATTAACTGTAGTTCATAAATAAGAGGAAATATACTAACAGTAAGTATGATAAACGGGAGGATAAGGCACGATGGACATAATGACGTAGGAATAAAATGCTTACATAGCACGCAACTAAGATAATTGAATTAGTAATCTACGACATAGTTTTGAAAGTTAGTTATTCTTCTTTAGTCATTCGTCATAATAGTATACTTGTTTGTTTCTCAGGCAATTCAGTGGTAATACACTTTCTTCTTTGTTTGAACACGATCGTTTCTGTACTCTTTGCTTCTGTTTTCTTTTTGAATTGTGTTGTTTTAACAACTCTCTCTAAGCGGAATACGAGTTCATAATAGCTACTACATATTAGTAAACAGTTATATCTTGGTGAGGCGTTCCTTGCTCTTAACTTCCAACAGTTTTCGATTATCTGGAAAATTAAGTGTAAAAGCGTAACTATAAGTTCCCATGAAAATAATAGTAAATAAAGAAGGCCTAGAAATATATAACGAATAAATTCGTGATAAACATTTCTTGGTGCCATATTACGTTAAAGATATTATTATTAGGTTTTCAACTACCTACTAAAGTCAACTTGATAAATGGATACGTTTCTATAATTTATTATAATGTACATATTGGAGAATGATAACCTTGAATTTCCTAAACAATCAAACAATATTTATAATGCCTTGTTTACTACAGTTGTTTACGCTACCAGTATTCATTAATTAACAGATAGATTGTAAGTGACTAGTGTTTCCCAGAGTAAAGAGTGTTCATGTGTAACATAACAATACCGTTATTTTAAATGGGTGCTGTGGAAATTACTGAATATGACTTTGATATCATTAGGTGACTAGTGTTAGGAAGCCACTAAAAATCAAGAACAGGAACAGAACAGTCGTTTCATATTAGTATAAGACTTCCCATCATTGTACATGCAGTATCTCGCCAATCAACAAGCCCAGAACCTTCAGGCTTTGGAGAAAACGATTAACATCTTGACTACACAGCCGGCTTGATATATTGAGCGATCTGAATTGACCGAAGTCAGAAATATCGACTATGATATCAAATCCGAACTTATTTGTTCAGTTGACTTGTAACCATTAACATAATTATAAGGTTCGTCTGATGAAAATAATTACTTCTCTCCGATATAATTTCAGTCAAAATACATTATAATCTATGCGATAGATATTTCTCATAGGCTTATATCTTTCCAAAAATTCTTAACAGCGAAAGCGAATAGAACAGACAAACACACCTATACATATCACATTTTGAATTCATTTCACATCATAACATTTTAGTCTAATAGCCAACGTAAGGTTAAATAAAAATTGGATGCATATTAACAATGTGTAACTATTGTTAAGCCTACCCAACTGATAATCTTCTGCGTACTAATGATTATAGACAGATGTAATGATTAAGCGCAAAATGAACACTCGATATTAGCACAGTACATCTCATTCCGTTAGTTATACTAATACAGTTTTGATATTCGTTTAAAATGTATGTGAATAATTTATAACCCGTATATGTTATCATATTTTACAATCAGTCAAGGAGGATAAAAATACACAGTCTGCATTTGAAACACTTTAATGGATCTAATATATCAACCGAGATGTTGAATATGACAATTTGGAAAACTCATTTTGGAAACAAATTAACGGTTTTTGATGTTTGTACAATCAGTTTATCTGCAGTTACCCTTATAGGAATGCCAGATTCGAAAACTATATGAGACAGATAATAAATGACAAGCGAAATTATGCATTAATGAGAAAGAAATACTATCCATTGTCATCTGGAAAACCTGTAAGTAACGTGACCTAGTGCGGTTTATAAAAACCTAAATTCGTCTAAGTGTCACGTGAATGCCGAAATGAGTAGAAACATTGTTGTAATCTCATTACAATCTTGCGTCCTACAAAATACCAGACAGGCCAACTTGTCTACCAAAATTTTTATGCCGATAATCTATTGAAACATGCATCATGGTTATTTTAACGCCAATTCCGTAAGACACGTAACCAATCTTAAATAGATTGAAATTAAGTAAAATCGACACATCAGTTTTGTTCTTTTTGTCAGTAAAGACAGAAGACGGTAAGTTTTATATTAATAAAAGTAATCCAGTTCACCAGTTCCCTACATTTCATCAATATTCTAATGACAATATTGTCGATCCATCTAAATAAGAAGTGTCCTATATCATTACATAAATGGCCCTTACTTTTCTCCTTCCATATCTGCAGATTCCCCCACACACACAGTCAGCCGCTATCTACACATGTACTTCATAAAAGGATCTTAGAAGTTTCGTAATTCAGATCATGTGTTGAGAAGAAATAGTACTGTGGATCACTCACTACATCGAGCTGGTCAGGCTGTGCCTCCAAGATCGATGATGATGTCTGTAAATGTTTACAAACTACCTGTTAAGTAAAACTAGTGATAAAATTCAAACAAACCTGGAAGTTTCGAGTTATAAACACTCAGTGACGCATTGTAGGGTAAGTGGAATATCTACCCCTGCCATACCTATCGTCCTCCATCTTAAACGGTTAGTAACACTAAGTCGGTTAATGACGACGAGAAAAGGGTGATTAGGATAATGGGCGTTAACTGGCCTATGTCATGAAGTGGGGTGTGCATGAGTGATTTTGTATTTTTTCTGTACTCCTTGTAATTATGACAAATACAACTTGATTCATAGGTAACCGCTAGTCAGCTTTGTATTAATCATTAGGCCCGGTCACTGAGGTTAGGTTTTGTAAGGTTAATGGAGTCATCAGGAAGTGTGACTTAGACGTAACTTTATGCGAGTCAACCAGTTGCACTATCCCATTTAGAATGCTATAGGAATTAGGTTAATAGTTAAGTCCATGATAGAAACCGTCAGCTTATTCCTATAGCATAATGAAGATATCCTGTTCGATTACTTTTATTATATGCAGTCATTTGAGACAAATTCACATCTCCGAAAATCAATAAAGAGCCGATTTTTTATATCTGATCATCTATCAAATGGTGGAACCATAGGATTCCATCATGAGCAGCACATAGCAAATTGTATTTATGGTCCATAGACTTTATTGTCACTGAGCTCAATCTCTTCACTATCCGGATACTACCAACGCCCGTTTATTTTATTGGGTACTGGATGTCTCGAAAAACTAGTCTTTATAATAGTGATGTTGTCAGTCACTGTAGATTTCATTTTATTCTACGTGAGTATTTGATATAAGATTCATTCACTTGACGATGCGCGTCAGAAATAATGAAATGACAGAATAGTTCACCTCTTTAAAACTGTTAATTGCTTAACAAGTTCATCTGTTGAAAATGTGACGACCACAAACATCGTTATAGAAATACAGTGATCCTTGTTTTTCAAGGTAGACATTGGATATAACAAAACTCTATTAGGAAGATGTACAGTGGAAAAAACTTACAGCCTTCATTGGGACCTTGATAGGGTCTTCACCATTGGTCATTTATTTGTAAATATGTTTATGACTGGTCAATTAGTAAAAAGGTCAAAATTTCATACAGTCTACGTTCACTAAATTTGTATGGGTGTGAAATTTGTTCAATTTACCGTTTCTATCACCTCCCCCCCTTCATCCATCCCCCCCACTGTGGTCGGTCAAAAGGTTGCAATCAAATAATGATGAACCAATAGAAAGGGGGTTGGGCTTGAACATACAGTGGTTTGAAATTTTAATTCCTTATCGTAAATAATAGTTAGGTTGTTATTGGCTAAAAACTGAAAAGGAGTGAATTTTCACTGTGATATTGTTCTCAATTTGTATCCCCTGAAATCATCCTCTTGGTACAACCTGATTAGTTAAATGAAACTGACCTTATCTGTTTGGATTGGTTGTAAAAATTCATCCAAGTTTCATAAAAGTCATCTTAACAAAAATTTTTTGGAAAACACTAAATATTCATGTTAATTTAGATAAAAGAATATTGAACGAAAGACAAATGGAAGATGTAATTGTATTATAGGAACCCTATTATAGTCAACTTTATACCATTTTACTAGGAATAGTATGATTTTAACCTGTTGTTTGTATTGACTAGTAGCTGATTAATAAAGTTTAATTATTCATTCACGTTTTTGTAAATTAATATGAAAAGACTGAGGATTTGAACTAAGTTACATCATGTTAATGTAGAGAATGAAATGCCAATAACAATATTCTCCTTAATAATACTGGTTCAATTAACTCGGAAGTTAAGTGTTTCATATTATGCTCATTTTATTTCCAACTACCATCACTGTAGGCCATTAGTCGAGTAAATTTTCTGCAAATATAAAATGATAAACTAATAAAGTAGATATTCTCAGTAGCTGTATACTTATGAAATGGAAAAAACTACTAATTAATAAGGAGTAAATATTCACTCACTAGTAATAATGTAGGTTCAGTATATCTGTTTATGACTTGCTATATGATGTCTATATCTACTCTAACGGTTTGATGAATTGAAGTCGAATGATTGCGTACATTTATATAGATGTGGAATATAGTTTAAAAGACTGTTCGATTAAGGAAAGCTAACGTAAGACGTGGTTTAAGCAGCAGACTAAATTATATGACAATGTTTAGTAATTTCAACTAATGAACATAAACAGAATGAATTTGAAATGCTCATTTAAATAATCTTGAAATCTTCTGAATATCTGATAATCTTAATGTACATGACCCATATAATGAGGTTTATTAATAATCTGAGAAGATTTCTTATGCAGCTCTTCATTATACCTATAAGTGATAAGACAGTGAATGACTTTAAGATACATGTCAGTGTATCAGTACGTTTGTATGCCCCATTTATATTTGAAGGTTACAGTTGTTCAGTTTTGATCACGAATTTAGGAATATGTTGTATGCAAACTTTTTTTAATTACTTAAGTAGTAAATCACTGAAATGTCATGATGAAGTATCTTTGCATAGAACATTAATTAAATGTTTAAGTTAATTATCTAATGGTTTAAGGAGATAGTCATGAGAAAAGCATATAAAAACAATTTGAGATCTTGTTACGTCAATAACATGTGAGGAACCTTCTGTTGCAATGATCTCGGTAACTGCCAGACGTAGTTCTCGTTTAATATGCTGGCAAAAAAATATCCCAAGCTAGATTCTTCATTTAACTGGTGCCTGCATGCACCTCGAAGAAAAGCTATATGTGACTCCAGTTTTACAAAATTACTTACATATCAACATTAACTAGAATCAAGTATTTACCAAAAAAGTTTGATTGCGAGAAGACTTTTCGACGCATGTTGAATTCATCTTGCGGCTACAGACGCTTAGTAAATGTTGAATACACGAAGTCAATAACAACAAATACGTCAGTGCCTGAAAACAGCAGAGGTACAGTTGTCGCAAATATATGCTCGACAACGTCTACATTTCTAACGGTGATAAATGACAAACATTCACATTTCGATGACGCCCTACAAAGATTTCGCTCAAAAAAAGCAAGCGACTTACTTCCTCCTTTGGGGATGACCATCAATTACCTTCCGATACTGCCAGTCACTTATACAGAGTTGAAACTTGATACATGGTTTCTGACTCCGATGGAAACAAGAATTACGAATCGTAAGGTGACAAAATATCACTTTTTTGAATTCCTTTACTACATTCTTAAGTACATTTACTGATGGAAATGCAACCAAGAACAGCATAGTCAAGAATATATTTTCTCACTCAGTTAGGACACTATGTGTTTATGTCAAATCAACGATATCGTCAGCAGGAGATTCGTTACCAATATCGTTTTAGCTTATTATACTAGAAAAGTGATCACCCAACTGAGGCATCTCCATTTTACAGCACGTCAATTAACAGTCATCTGTATATATGAGTGAAGTCAATTGATATGCAAGAATTATGTGCATATAGGACTTATGTTTCGCTGATTCAAGTGAAACAGGTTGAGTAATAACAATTCAGAATCAAATTTTCAGTTAGGTAGATAGGTATGGCTAAACTATATAGCAGTATTTGACTCATTGTTTATTATTTTAAAGTTTATTACCTACGTGAAATCAATGTTAGCTCAGTTTGTTAACTTCGTTTATTACTGAATAGATTAGACACATACTTAAAGTATCATCATGGGAGACTAATCTGATTTATTGGGTGATTTTATTAACCAGTAGTAATTACTGTATGTCGAACTGTTTCCAACACTGAATATTAGAAATTTTAGGATAATGAAGATTGGTATTTACAAAAGTTAGTTTCCATAGTGACACACAAGTGAAAGAGGAATTTTAATATAAGATTTGTCGTTCCAACATGTTTACCACTGATTTTAAAGGTTCCTAAACCTCATTTTGTTCAGTAAGGGATATGGAAGAAACCAACAGGAAATGTACTTAATTTTTATACCAGTTATGGTTGACTAGGTGTATGGTTTGCGTATTTCTTAAGCAAATGTAAGCAATCTAATATATTTGTTAGATCATCCACTCATTTCAGGAATTATATTCAGTACAGATTATATATAATCTATCATTCCTACATTCCATAATCGTCCTATTGTTATTATTAGTTGTAGGAGTTTTTAAAATCGAAGTTTCACGAAGTGGATCTTCATTACTCAGGCAACCATTGAAAAACTGAAAGTACTGATTAATATTTGCGTACTACTGTGAAACTTCTGTGAGTTACCGATTCAGAGTCACACCAGGGAATAAACGTCGGACCTCAACTCTAGTGACGGGCTTTCACTTTATGAACAGTAACTGAACATTCTATAGTACATACTTATTGGTCAAGTCAATAATCATTTAATACCAATGGTGAGTAATTGTCTCACTCTTGATATTATGAAATCTACTGGTCATGGCTTCGCATTAAAACTACCTCAGCTACTTCTCGAATTTAGTTTCAGGTTAGTGTAGAATGATTATTAATATAAGTTACTGTGAAGAATGGTGAAGAATGGTTATTTGAATAAGGTCAGTTCATGACAAGTAATTTCAAATTTAGCTTACCTTCACAATACCCAGTAATAACACTTACAGACTAGTATCAATAATTATTGAAACTAGACAAATTTCCAATAAAATAGAAAATGAATTTTCACGTATAATACTAAGTTACTTAGTATATGAGATTAAGGAAGTTCACCTACAGAGTTTAATTTGTTAAGTGCACCTTATAACTAATTAACTGTATTATGAATTGTACAATCATACTATGTAATTGATTATTTTTTAATATGTATTATGATTAGAGTTACGCGTTCAGATAATATCTTTTCTTACTATTAAATCAAAAAAAATTGTTCATGTTAATTTTTACTAAAATGAAAAGATGTTTGTGATTTCTTTTTTTTATTGAACTGGTGTACATGTAATCAGTTTCTAACAGAATAGTGTATAAACTATAGTATTAAAGTTAGTAATTTACATTTTTTAATTCAGATATCAAAATGTTTTGATCACGGGACACTGGATTAATGACAACGTTAAGTTCTGACAATTATATATATTTGATTGAATATATCACAGATTGATGTTGGCAGGGTACCATTGAAAACCAGGGAGCACTGGACAGCTGTTTCGTTCTAGTGTGGAACTCCTCAGCAGTGCACACCCCCCAGATTCCGCACCAGGAGCTTCAAGTTGACGGAGAACGCCTAACCATCTGCACCACTGGGTAGGCATCCAATGGTATATATATTATCCGGAAATCATTCTTCGTTAATCTGAACGACTCATGCATACACGTCAATATCAGGATATATGCTATATCAAAATATCACTAACAATGAGGCAACAGATATATATTTGAATCAAACGAATCAACACAACCTAATCACACATAGCGCTGAAAGTTCAACAGTCATTTTCACTCTAGTCATACATTAAGCGTAAATACCAAGAAAAATATGTACAGTACAAAGGCTGCTATGTTCTGAGATAGATAGAGAGGGGGGAAAAGCAACAACGGCCACTATAAGCGATTTGAATTACATATAAATAAAAAATCAGTTTGAATAGCCATTAGTTAGTTATACAATTGTCGATAAATCGATGAAAGAACTATTTACTCGGTTGACCTTAAACTTACTGTGGTCTGAATTTTTATTTTTTTGTCATAGATAAGAAGTAAAATGTTATTGGCTGATAACTGAAAGGGATAGAATTTCCACCCTAAAATTGTTAACAATTTGTATCCCCTGAAATCACCTGTTAGTCCAATCCGATTAGTTAAATGAAACTGATCTTATCTGCTTTTGATTGGTTGTAAAATTTCGTCAAATTTTCACAAAAGAATCATTTTTACAAAAGTTTCTTCGAAAACGCTCAATCTTCTTATTAACTTAGTTAACTGATTAATCAATGAAACACAAATGGAATACGTTACTTGTATTGTAGGAACCCTGTTATAGTCAACTAGGAATAGTATGAATCTAGTTCATATACTTTTCATTGATTAGTAGTTGAATAATAATGTTTAATTGATATGAAAAGCCGGAGAATAGGAACTAGGTTACTTAGTGTTAATGAAGAAGTAGAAGTAATAATAATATTAATATTAATAGTAATAATCTCTTCAATAATACTAGTTCTATTGACATAGAAGTTAAGCATTCTATGCTAAGCTCATTTTATTTGTAATTAGTGGAGTAAATTGTCTGCAAGTGCAAACTGGTAAATGAATAAAGTAGATATTCTAAGTAGTTGTATATTTAATGAAATTGGAAAAAAACCTAATAAGGAGTAAATATTCACTCATTCGTAATAATGTAGATTAAGTATATCTGTTATGACTGCTATATGATGTTTATATCTACTCTAATGAGTTGATGAATCTAAGTCGAATGATTGCCTACATCTACGTAGATGTGGAATATAATTCAAGAGAATGCTAGATTAAGCAAAGCTAACGTAAGACGTGGTTTATCCAGTAGACTAAATTATATGACAGTATTCACTAATTAACTACTAATTAACAACTATTAAACATAAATAGAAGGAATTCGAAATGCTTATTCAAATAATCTTGACATTTTCTGAATAACGGATGACTTTAATGCACATGACCCGTATAACTAAGTTTATTAATAGACCGAGAAGACTTCTTAATCAGCCGCTCATTATACCTGTAAGTGGTAAGACAGTTAATGATTTTAACATACATGTAAGTGTATTAGGAAGTCTGTATGCTCCTTTTATATTTGAATGTTGTAGAGCTTCAGTTTTGATCACAAATTCAGGGATATGTTGTAGGCAAACTGTCTTAATAACTTCAGTACTAAATCACTGAAGAGTCATAACGAAGTATAGAACATAGGACATTAATTAAATGTTTAAGTTAGTTATCTAATGGTTTGAGGAGACAGACATGAGAAGAGCATATGATTATTTTAGTCAGCATGAGTGCTTCAGCGTTTAGATATTTGTAACAAGATAATAGATTAGTTCCAGAGATGGACTTAATTGTATTACAGTATACGTAAGGATGATGTTTATATCTACTCTAATGAGTTGATGAATCTAAGTCGAATGATTGCCTACATCTACGTAGATGTGGAATATAATTCAAGAGAATGCTAGATTAAGCAAAGCTAACGTAAGACGTGGTTTATCCAGTAGACTAAATTATATGACAGTATTCACTAATTAACTACTAATTAACAACTATTAAACATAAATAGAAGGAATTCGAAATGCTTATTCAAATAATCTTGACATTTTCTGAATAACGGATGACTTTAATGCACATGACCCGTATAACTAAGTTTATTAATAGACCGAGAAGACTTCTTAATCAGCCGCTCATTATACCTGTAAGTGGTAAGACAGTTAATGATTTTAACATACATGTAAGTGTATTAGGAAGTCTGTATGCTCCTTTTATATTTGAATGTTGTAGAGCTTCAGTTTTGATCACAAATTCAGGGATATGTTGTAGGCAAACTGTCTTAATAACTTCAGTACTAAATCACTGAAGAGTCATAACGAAGTATAGAACATAGGACATTAATTAAATGTTTAAGTTAGTTATCTAATGGTTTGAGGAGACAGACATGAGAAGAGCATATGATTATTTTAGTCAGCATGAGTGCTTCAGCGTTTAGATATTTGTAACAAGATAATAGATTAGTTCCAGAGATGGACTTAATTGTATTACAGTATACGTAAGGATGATGTTTATTATTGACAATTGTCGTCTTAAACATCCATTAATCTCTTTTCTTTTGAAGTAGATTAGTTAAAGACCAAATACATTTTATCATAACTGATTGTAACCATACCATCGTACAAAAATTCAATGATAAATCGTTTGTAAACGTTTAGCGATCGAATGGAGTCAATTGATTTGTTGGAATTATTTTCTTATTGAATGTATGTTCAAATAATAAATGATGCTTGTTAAGGGTTCCCGTATATAGCAAGAATCAAACATTCTATTTATTTATTATTAAAGGGAATTAATACGAAGCATCATTATGATATGTGGAACGCTAGTCGCCGTAACTTAAAATATTATAGACTGTTCACACAATAGCTCGTCGAACCAAAGTGAGGGCTAGATTAAGGAAAGCTAACGTAAGACGTGGTTTATCCAGTAGACTAAATTATATGACAGTATTCACTAATTAACTACTAATTAACAACTATTAAACATAAATAGAAGGAATTCGAAATGCTTATTCAAATAATCTTGACATTTTCTGAATAACGGATGACTTTAATGCACATGACCCGTATAACTAAGTTTATTAATAGACCGAGAAGACTTCTTAATCAGCCGCTCATTATACCTGTAAGTGGTAAGACAGTTAATGATTTTAACATACATGTAAGTGTATTAGGAAGTCTGTATGCTCCTTTTATATTTGAATGTTGTAGAGCTTCAGTTTTGATCACAAATTCAGGGATATGTTGTAGGCAAACTGTCTTAATAACTTCAGTACTAAATCACTGAAGAGTCATAACGAAGTATAGAACATAGGACATTAATTAAATGTTTAAGTTAGTTATCTAATGGTTTGAGGAGACAGACATGAGAAGAGCATATGATTATTTTAGTCAGCATGAGTGCTTCAGCGTTTAGATATTTGTAACAAGATAATAGATTAGTTCCAGAGATGGACTTAATTGTATTACAGTATACGTAAGGATGATGTTTATTATTGACAATTGTCGTCTTAAACATCCATTAATCTCTTTTTCTTTTGAAGTAGATTAGTTAAAGACCAAATACATTTTATCATAACTGATTGTAACCATACCATCGTACAAAAATTCAATGATAAATCGTTTGTAAACGTTTAGCGATCGAATGGAGTCAATTGATTTGTTGGAATTATTTTCTTATTGAATGTATGTTCAAATAATAAATGATGCTTGTTAAGGGTTCCCGTATATAGCAAGAATCAAACATTCTATTTATTTATTATTAAAGGGAATTAATACGAAGCATCATTATGATATGTGGAACGCTAGTCGCCGTAACTTAAAATATTATAGACTGTTCACACAATAGCTCGTCGAACCAAAGTGAGGGCTAGATTAAGGAAAGCTAACGTAAGACGTGGTTTATCCAGTAGACTAAATTATATGACAGTATTCACTAATTAACTACTAATTAACAACTATTAAACATAAATAGAAGGAATTCGAAATGCTTATTCAAATAATCTTGACATTTTCTGAATAACGGATGACTTTAATGCACATGACCCGTATAACTAAGTTTATTAATAGACCGAGAAGACTTCTTAATCAGCCGCTCATTATACCTGTAAGTGGTAAGACAGTTAATGATTTTAACATACATGTAAGTGTATTAGGAAGTCTGTATGCTCCTTTTATATTTGAATGTTGTAGAGCTTCAGTTTTGATCACAAATTCAGGGATATGTTGTAGGCAAACTGTCTTAATAACTTCAGTACTAAATCACTGAAGAGTCATAACGAAGTATAGAACATAGGACATTAATTAAATGTTTAAGTTAGTTATCTAATGGTTTGAGGAGACAGACATGAGAAGAGCATATGATTATTTTAGTCAGCATGAGTGCTTCAGCGTTTAGATATTTGTAACAAGATAATAGATTAGTTCCAGAGATGGACTTAATTGTATTACAGTATACGTAAGGATGATGTTTATTATTGACAATTGTCGTCTTAAACATCCATTAATCTCTTTTTCTTTTGAAGTAGATTAGTTAAAGACCAAATACATTTTATCATAACTGATTGTAACCATACCATCGTACAAAAATTCAATGATAAATCGTTTGTAACGTTTAGCGATCGAATGGAGTCAATTGATTTGTTGGAATTATTTTCTTATTGAATGTATGTTCAAATAATAAATGATGCTTGTTAAGGGTTCCCGTATATAGCAAGAATCAAACATTCTATTTATTTATTATTAAAGGGAATTAATACGAAGCATCATTATGATATGTGGAACGCTAGTCGCCGTAACTTAAAATATTATAGACTGTTCACACAATAGCTCGTCGAACCAAAGTGAGGGCTAGATTAAGGAAAGCTAACGTAAGACGTGGTTTATCCAGTAGACTAAATTATATGACAGTATTCACTAATTAACTACTAATTAACAACTATTAAACATAAATAGAAGGAATTCGAAATGCTTATTCAAATAATCTTGACATTTTCTGAATAACGGATGACTTTAATGCACATGACCCGTATAACTAAGTTTATTAATAGACCGAGAAGACTTCTTAATCAGCCGCTCATTATACCTGTAAGTGGTAAGACAGTTAATGATTTTAACATACATGTAAGTGTATTAGGAAGTCTGTATGCTCCTTTTATATTTGAATGTTGTAGAGCTTCAGTTTTGATCACAAATCAGGGATATGTTGTAGGCAAACTGTCTTAATAACTTCAGTACTAAATCACTGAAGAGTCATAACGAAGTATAGAACATAGGACATTAATTAAATGTTTAAGTTAGTTATCTAATGGTTTGAGGAGACAGACATGAGAAGAGCATATGATTATTTTAGTCAGCATGAGTGCTTCAGCGTTTAGATATTTGTAACAAGATAATAGATTAGTTCCAGAGATGGACTTAATTGTATTACAGTATACGTAAGGATGATGTTTATTATTGACAATTGTCGTCTTAAACATCCATTAATCTCTTTTTCTTTTGAAGTAGATTAGTTAAAGACCAAATACATTTTATCATAACTGATTGTAACCATACCATCGTACAAAAATTCAATGATAAATCGTTTGTAAACGTTTAGCGATCGAATGGAGTCAATTGATTTGTTGGAATTATTTTCTTATTGAATGTATGTTCAAATAATAAATGATGCTTGTTAAGGGTTCCCGTATATAGCAAGAATCAAACATTCTATTTATTTATTATTAAAGGGAATTAATACGAAGCATCATTATGATATGTGGAACGCTAGTCGCCGTAACTTAAAATATTATAGACTGTTCACACAATAGCTCGTCGAACCAAAGTGAGGGCTAGATTAAGGAAAGCTAACGTAAGACGTGGTTTATCCAGTAGACTAAATTATATGACAGTATTCACTAATTAACTACTAATTAACAACTATTAAACATAAATAGAAGGAATTCGAAATGCTTATTCAAATAATCTTGACATTTTCTGAATAACGGATGACTTTAATGCACATGACCCGTATAACTAAGTTTATTAATAGACCGAGAAGACTTCTTAATCAGCCGCTCATTATACCTGTAAGTGGTAAGACAGTTAATGATTTTAACATACATGTAAGTGTATTAGGAAGTCTGTATGCTCCTTTTATATTTGAATGTTGTAGAGCTTCAGTTTTGATCACAAATTCAGGGATATGTTGTAGGCAAACTGTCTTAATAACTTCAGTACTAAATCACTGAAGAGTCATAACGAAGTATAGAACATAGGACATTAATTAAATGTTTAAGTTAGTTATCTAATGGTTTGAGGAGACAGACATGAGAAGAGCATATGATTATTTTAGTCAGCATGAGTGCTTCAGCGTTTAGATATTTGTAACAAGATAATAGATTAGTTCCAGAGATGGACTTAATTGTATTACAGTATACGTAAGGATGATGTTTATTATTGACAATTGTCGTCTTAAACATCCATTAATCTCTTTTTCTTTTGAAGTAGATTAGTTAAAGACCAAATACATTTTATCATAACTGATTGTAACCATACCATCGTACAAAAATTCAATGATAAATCGTTTGTAAACGTTTAGCGATCGAATGGAGTCAATTGATTTGTTTGGTCATAACGAAGTATAGACCCTAGGACATTAATTAAATGTTTACGTTAGTTATCTAATGGTTTGAGGAGGCACAGACATCGACGAAGAGCCTATGATTATTTTTAGTAGCTGAGTTGCTTCCAGCGTTTAGATATTTGTAACAAGATAATAGATTAGGTTCCAGAGATGGACTTAATTGTATTACAGTATACGTAAGGATGATGTTTATTATTGACACTTGTCGTCTTAACATCCATTAATCTCTTTTTCTTTTGAAGTAGATTAGTTAAAGACCAAATACATTTTATCATAACTGATTGTAACCATACCCATCGTACAAAAATTCAATGATAAATCGTTTGTAACGTTTAGCGATCGAATGGAGTCAATTGATTTGTTGGAATTATTTTCTTATTGAATGTATGTTCAAATAATAAATGATGCTTGTTAAGGGTTCCCGTATATAGCAAGAATCAAACATTCTATTTATTTATTATTAAAGGGAATTAATACGAAGCATCATTATGATATGTGGAACGCTAGTCGCCGTAACTTAAAATATTATAGACTGTTCACACAATAGCTCGTCGAACCAAAGTGAGGGCTAGATTAAGGAAAGCTAACGTAAGACGTGGTTTATCCAGTAGACTAAATTATATGACAGTATTCACTAATTAACTACTAATTAACAACTATTAAACATAAATAGAAGGAATTCGAAATGCTTATTCAAATAATCTTGACATTTTCTGAATAACGGATGACTTTAATGCACATGACCCGTATAACTAAGTTTATTAATAGACCGAGAAGACTTCTTAATCAGCCGCTCATTATACCTGTAAGTGGTAAGACAGTTAATGATTTTAACATACATGTAAGTGTATTAGGAAGTCTGTATGCTCCTTTTATATTTGAATGTTGTAGAGCTTCAGTTTTGATCACAAATTCAGGGATATGTTGTAGGCAAACTGTCTTAATAACTTCAGTACTAAATCACTGAAGAGTCATAACGAAGTATAGAACATAGGACATTAATTAAATGTTTAAGTTAGTTATCTAATGGTTTGAGGAGACAGACATGAGAAGAGCATATGATTATTTTAGTCAGCATGAGTGCTTCAGCGTTTAGATATTTGTAACAAGATAATAGATTAGTTCCAGAGATGGACTTAATTGTATTACAGTATACGTAAGGATGATGTTTATTATTGACAATTGTCGTCTTAAACATCCATTAATCTCTTTTTCTTTTGAAGTAGATTAGTTAAAGACCAAATACATTTTATCATAACTGATTGTAACCATACCATCGTACAAAAATTCAATGATAAATCGTTTGTAAACGTTTAGCGATCGAATGGAGTCAATTGATTTGTTGGAATTATTTTCTTATTGAATGTATGTTCAAATAATAAATGATGCTTGTTAAGGGTTCCCGTATATAGCAAGAATCAAACATTCTATTTATTTATTATTAAAGGGAATTAATACGAAGCATCATTATGATATGTGGAACGCTAGTCGCCGTAACTTAAAATATTATAGACTGTTCACACAATAGCTCGTCGAACCAAAGTGAGGGCAAACCATAAGTTCACAATCAACATCTCTTTGTTTCCAGACAAGGTTTAAAAATAGATTAATAATCGATTTACTAACAAAGACTAAGATTTATTATCAAATACGTTTTCATAAATAATCCTTAAAGTACATGGTTGGCTTAGTGATCACTTCATCATATAATGACCTTTTGCATGGAAAAACAAAATAACGTTAAACATCGTTTACACTTCGTTGAATTGGTAATAATATTTATGTATGACCTCTGAAATATGTAAGTTGAGTGCTATTCTAATCGACTTGGATTCTCTCACAAGTTGTATTGAAAGAATAGTGAGTTTCGCTCACCATTTTACCAAAACTTTTAATGAAGTGTTGCAGACGAAACCATAAAGTTGATGTACTTTTTTCCCAATATGACTAATAAGAAAAGGCGGAAAGGGTGAAAAATACTTGGTTGTTGTTCACTATGAGAGCAACATGTATTAGTACTAATAACGATAAGCGAGTGATCGACCTAACTAGTTACAGGTATATATGTTGACAAACGTGTTGAATACGAATATCTATTCTTAGTTTTTTATACTAACTATAAGTTCGCATCAAACATTTCTTAGTTTCCATACAACGTTTGAAAATTTAGGATTCATCAAATCGCTAACGAAAACTACGATTTATTATCAAGTACAGTTTCATGAATAATCCTTAAGTACATGGTTGGCTTAGTGATCACTTCATCATATAATGACCTTTTGCATGGAAAAACAAAATAACGTTAAACATCGTTTACACTTCGTTGAATTGGTAATAATATTTATGTATGACCTCTGAAATATGTAAGTTGAGTGCTATTCTAATCGACTTGGATTCTCTCACAAGTTGTATTGAAAGAATAGTGAGTTTCGCTCACCATTTTACCAAAACTTTTAATGAAGTGTTGCAGACGAAACCATAAAGTTGATGTACTTTTTTCCCAATATGACTAATAAGAAAAGGCGGAAAGGGTGAAAAATACTTGGTTGTTGTTCACTATGAGAGCAACATGTATTAGTACTAATAACGATAAGCGAGTGATCGACCTAACTAGTTACAGGTATATATGTTGACAAACGTGTTGAATACGAATATCTATTCTTAGTTTTTTATACTAACTATAAGTTCGCATCAAACATTTCTTAGTTTCCATACAACGTTTGAAAATTTAGGATTCATCAAATCGCTAACGAAAACTACGATTTATTATCAAGTACAGTTTCATGAATAATCCTTAAGTACATGGTTGGCTTAGTGATCACTTCATCATATAATGACCTTTTGCATGGAAAAACAAAATAACGTTAAACATCGTTTACACTTGTTACCAACCTTTTAAGAAGTGTTGCAGACGAAACCATTAAAGTTGATTGTACTTTTTTTCCCAATATGCCTAATGAAGAAAAGGCGGAAAGGGTGAAAAATACTTGGTTGTTGTTCACTATGAGAGCCACATGTATTAGTACTAATAACGATAGCGATGTGATCGACCTAACTAGTTACAGGTATATATGTTGACAAACGTGTTGAATACGAAATATCTATTCTTAGTTTTTTATACTAACTATAAGTTCGCATCAAACATTTCTTAGTTTCCATACAACGTTTGAAAATTTAGGATTCATCAAATCGCTAACGAAAACTACGATTTATTATCAAGTACAGTTTCATGAATAATCCTTAAGGGACACGAATAACATTTCATTTGTTTTCTATTGGCACCGATAACGATCATTGAGTATTTGATGTAACGAGTTACGTGTACATATTAAGTGGAATCTCGTCAATTACAAAAGAAGACTAAAAGACGTTTATGGTACAAATATTTTATGTAAGGTCTCAAGTAGGTACATATTTGCTGCAATGATCGCTGTAATAGGCAGACGTAATTCCCGTTTAATCAACTGGCATGCAGCCGGAGTCAGTCGTTCTCGCAAGACGGGAAGGAATCCTGATTCACCTATGTATAACTTGTTTCTTGAATTCTGCATGTGAGTCTGTACTCGGGCTTGCATCCAATAACCAAATCGCAGTAAAATGTGGAATATTGAACGCAATATTGGCACTCGTCTTGATAATTTATGTAGTTTCATTACTCTGTGGGTGGTTTCAATGAAATTAGTATTGTTCTGCTCCAGAAGCACTCCAGGAGGTCTGAAGGCCGCTGCCCACTTTTCCTTTCTCGGTAGAAGATAATTTTGCAAGTATCTATGAAAAGATTGATCCCATGTTTCCAACAAGGATAAAGTTCTTGCAAAACTACGAGTAAGCGTTTATCACTTTAATTAATACAAATTACCTATCAGCATTTTTCGTATACATCAGTCTATAAAAGAACTGAACTACCTCCGGTTGCAGTCGCTACAATTTATAACGTTACTACAAATAATCGATTTACGTACTCGTTTTGTAACGTTGCGGATAATATGCACACGACATAATATATGATGAGCATTAGGATACACGGCATCGATCGCTGCCGCAATTGCTACTGCATCATCTGTTATGAAGCATCCCACGTTCTTGTTGTTCGTTACTTCTTGGAAAAAATTTAGAAATTGCGCTATCATCGTAGTGGTTTCTCTTCTAATGAATCCAAATGCTATTGGGATGGCCATTAGATTAACATCCAGTGCTACCAGTTGATGTAAGAAAATATTTTCGCTGTTTGTTTTGTACGTGCCATCCAATCCAATAACTTCAAGGAAACGTGAGCTTAGATTCAACTGGTCGGCAGTCGCAAAAAAGAAACATTCCAAGGTGGATTCTTCATTCAGCTAGTAACTACATGCACCGCCAAGAGAAGTTATATGTGTTTTCAGTTTCTCAAAATTACCTACAGATCAACATAAGAAGTTTTAAGTATTTACCAGGAAGGTTGGATTGCGAGAATACCTTTCGACGCATGTTGAATACATCTTGCGGCTGCAGACGCTTACGAAAAGTTGCATATGCAAAGTCAATAACATTAAAAACGGCTGTGCCTGAAAACAGCAGAGGTTGAATGGTCGCGAACTCTGTGTCAGACAACCGCCTCATCCACGTGTTGTTGTCGTACGCTAGGGAGTTACACTCGTGGTTGTGCTGTAGATTTCTGCGTACGACAGTCCAATAACCATCGACTTGTTTAGCGAATATGAATGATGGGCATGCACATTTCGATGAAATCCTACGAGGAACTTATTAAATAAAAGTAAGCAACTTACTTCCTCCTTTGCGGAGGACCATGAATTGCATTCCGATGACACCGGCCACTTCTCCAGCACTGAAACTTTATATACGGTTTCTGATTCCGATGGAAACAGGAGTCACGAATCGTAAAGTGACAATATATCGCTTTTCCAAAATCACTGACTGCATTCTTAAGTGCATTTAGTGATGGAAATGCAACTAAGAATAACATAGTCAAGAATAAGTTTCCTTGTTCCGTTACGACACTACGCGTTGACGTCGATTCTGTTCTATCGTTACCAGTATGGTTTACGCTCATGATGCTAGAAAAGTGATCACTCAATTGAGGTATCGCCATTTTATAGCACGTTAATGAATTGTCAAACCAATAAGATAAATTATCGCAAACAACTTTCCCATTGGACGAAAAGGACCACAGTGAGGGTTAGAAAAATTTTAAAACATGACAAAATTTCCTAACCCTTTAATTTTACACCACAGTGAGAATAAGGTTTATCTATTTACTCAAATAGTTTTTGATATAAGAATTACACTCATTAGTTATTTTCACAGCATCTGTACATTTAGAAAATGATACTTTTTTTCTACTATATGTACTAATTTAGCTTATTGAACAATGTACTGCAATATGTTGGACAGATAACGAAGACATACAAGACTAAGTTTTATTGCTTAATCTTAAAATGTTTCCATCTGTTAACAGATTCCTTTCTTCGTCTTTCATTGATAGTATCCTGATGAAGGAATATAATTCTCCTCATAGTCAGTTTTTATTTGATGTAGGTAATTGCAAATGTTTAACAATTTAAGTTAAACTAGTGATAATACAATGTTTGCAGAAATATGTAAAATTGGAGTTATTTAGGATAGCTCAGGTTGATTATATGTACACAGCACTATTTCATCCATGTACGTTATGAAAATTACTTCGATGAAGTTGTTCCCGAAATTCTCAATATTCACTGTGTTGCAGTGATTACTACTTTTTTAAAATTTTAATGGGTAATAGCAGTAGATTTAAATTTCACTGTAGTTTTCATTTCACGTATCTGGAGTTAGCCACAACTGTGTTATAAACCCTTCACTGCCTGGAGTGTAAGAATGCAGGATACAAAGCAAACAATCCAAAGTTAAGATTAATACTAACAGGGAACTTTGCAATTTTAAGAAAACATAGATCACTTTGATTATTTAGTAGACAGTGCTTTATAATGATGATTTGATTTTTTACGGTAATCATGACAAACAGATTTCAGTAGTATACACTGTTAATTAAAGCTGAAAGAAAAAAGTGGCCTGAAAATAGATAAGTAGAAGTCCTTTGCCTTATAGAGGCCTAGAATGCCTCTTGGTAATCGGAATTTTTACTTATCATGCATTTCTCCGTAGTATGGATCTTGAAGGCATGGCTGGACCACTTTCATTGAAAAACACTTCCCTCCTGTCGGGCTGCTTGAAAATCGGATCACTTGTTAAAGAGGAGCGCTGCCAAGTATAGCTTTATGCAATCTGGCTACCGAATTCTCAACTATGTGTATCCGGCCATCGGTATACGTGAGTGAGGTCAAAATAATATACGCAGAATTACGAGCACTAATGATATTTCATCGAAATACAACGTAACTACAATTCAGTGTCTCTAGTTCTTGTAACGAAGCGTCATACGTGGATTTAGATAATGTACGCATTCATTCAACATATACGTGCTTCTCTACAGCCTGTTAGTTTTCTATGAAATCTAACTAATGAAAATATCTCAGTTTTGTTTATTGAACAACTGGTCTCTTGTATCAGTAAGAAACATTCAACCACTTACATTTTATGACATTTGATAATACAATGTCCGTCGAAATAAATATGATTGGACTGTTGAGGAAACAAATGATCCATCGGTAATTAGAAACCTTGGAATGGTATTTATTAACAACTGATTTATTGATGCAAAGTACTAGTTTATATTAAAAATAACCTAAATACAATACTTAGTGACTGAAATAAATACGATATGGAGTATATAATTAGGTAAACAAATAGATCGTTTCTTCTACTCTAGGTTATCATGACATTTCGATTAGCTTAAGACATGCCTACCTATAGATTGACCGTACACACCTGCAAATGGAAACATCAAAAATGTGTAGGAATATTTGGCTGCCAAGTCCAAATTACTATGCGTAGTAAGCACAGGAGTATTGCATGCTCTTAGTAACTCATATAATCACAAGAGGCTATGGTGTTAGACAGATGCACATTCCACGTGCCCTAATAACACGCTTTGCTCCTATTTCTCAATCATCAAGTATTTCACTATTATGCAACACAGTCTACGTGCACATTCGAACTAACATTCCATTTAGTTATAATGCTACCAGGTGTTTAACCAACCTGTATCTTCCAACCTTAAATCTTATACCATGGACACTTCTTTAAACATTTATTACCACAGATGATGGCTTTAACTATCCAACAAGTGGTCAAACTATTTGAATGAGCTCAGTTGAGAATATGAGAAACTTAGCTAGAGTGAACTCTGACTGTTCAAATTACTTTGCAGCATGTCAGATATCTCAAACTGCAAATGACTACACTAAGTTTTTAAGGTCACTGTAAGCGGGACATCAACTGAAGTGTAGTCATGAGGAATACATTTCAAAGCAAACAATCGCATTTGTGCTGACTGACTTAAAGACTTTATATTTTGTAAAAGTTTATCAGTGTTGCATATGTAATAAGTTCTTGTATTAATAAGTTACTAATACATACTGTGCTAACATTTTTTAAATGCATAATTCATGTGATTGTACATATACACTTTGCCATTGGCTCCTTGTACTTGCTGCTGTCTGAAGAGTAAATACATTGTCGCAGCAATTTTCTTCGTTCTGAACTGAGTCGCTTTTCACCGATTGCTTGGATTAATACTTGATCCCTTTTATGCATCGCAAGTGAGTACTCAACGTCACTGTCGCTCCTCCCAGCTGGACTGACGAGAACGAATCTACATTCGACACTTGGATTTATACATACGTGTGGTGGTCATCTGGTGAGCCCATCATTCGTCTCAAACATTGCCGATAATTGAAGTATACTAAGTTCTGATAGATGTTGCACTTATTATATGTACTTATATTAACTGTCAATATAGTATTTATTCCGTTTGTGACTGTTTATAAGGCGTCACTAACTAAATAGTGTTCCATGGCCACTACACATTATTATTCGTATTTAAACAAAAAAGTTTAAAGGAATTGTAACAGTAATTGTCATGTAGTTAAAGTCTATTTTAAGTCAGATTGTGTACTATACATAAGTTATTTCATTCACTCTATAATGTATCAAAAATCATTGTAAGTCTAACTTAGTGTTCCTATGCCCATTTGATATATATGCTGCATATTATGTAAATGCACCAGAGATATGCAATATCTCGTAATTACATCATGAATAAAAAAGATTACTTTTAGTAACTCTCATAACTTAATAAAGAAATTGTAGTAACTGATCTAATATCAAATCATGTATTAAAACTGGACTTAGAGGGAACGTTATAATAATACTTGATTATGTTTAATAAACATGTATAGACGTGCTATATCTCGTATAATTGAAATGTAGTTGTCTTATTCTATGACTAATTCAGATCAGAAAATGATTATATACTCCATGGTCTGTCTTTAATTAATTATTTTAATTACTTTCTGCGCTGAATTTTTATGACCAGTTAGTGAAACGAGTTATACACGATTAAGGTACGCTAGATAGGACAAAGTGATAGCAAACACCTGCTTTTCATTAAAGCAAAAGTAACTGGACATGACCAAGACAATATTATATATATACATACTGTTTTGTGCTTAACCTAAGTAAGTAGTAAGTTCATTGCTCCAGTATTCCTCGCTTCATCAACTCTGGTTTTGATTGCTATATTTGACGGATGACATAATGTAGTGTACCACTTGGAATATTGACTTCGTATAAAAGTTTCATGATCCTAGAGTAAACTGCATTCATATAAACCTACAAACATGTTTAATGTACACATACTGATTTTCTTACATTTAATTTTTGACTGTTTACTTTGGTGCATTAACAGAATATTCCACGTCCACCGTTTTTAGTGAGCTTATTTTTATCATATACGTACACACACATAGATAAGTTGATTTTCTTTTCCCGGGTTCCTCATGATTTCAATACCATTGAGCCTCATATACAGACATTTGGTCTGCTGTTTATTTTTTAAATTTCCTCTGGGGCATTTGATAATAGATTCTCATTTATTGCATTATGTTGGTAGCAAATAATATCACCAAACTGTTCTCGCGACTTATTGTAGTCAGTTAACACATCTTCTTACATTCAATTTTTGGCTGTTTTGGTATATTAGCATAAAGTAACTCACGGCCACCACAAGCATCTCAGAGTCTGTTGAACCAACAAATCATAAGTAATTTGGGATATTTCTCTAATATCATAACTTCAGTTATGCTGCCTGAGCATCCAGAATGTTAAACATTTGTCCAAAGGAAATATCTTTATTAGCGTACTAAGCAATGTAGCCAAGCAGCGCCAGATATGTCGGTGAATATAGTTTATATTTGTTCGACTTAATATTAAGACGCCGATGCACAGACATATATCTTAAATGTATAACTGTACGACAGACCATTCCAAGTCATCAGTCATGAATTATTTCTCGAGTACCTCAACGAAATGCACTTACTGGTGTTGGATAGTGTATCCATACTTACCGGATTTATCACAAGCTTTTCAGATATCGATTGTATCACAGGACTTACTGTACTACAGCGATTTCATTTCTGAAGATAAAAATGTCAACCAAATAGTTACTTCCTGTTGTACTGAAAAAGCCTGATATTTTTAGCATGTTGGCATATGCATAAAGTAAACCACTTTTAGTAGATAAAACCCTTTATTTTGTAAATAAAGCAGTCTCGATTAAAAAGCGCCGGACGACTATAAGCGTCAAATACGTGTTTTACTGCGGCTACATAATTAATGACATGCATTTTGTATAATACATAAATCATACAATTTATTTCTTTGAACTTTTGCAAAACAAGAATAGAAATTTAGATCGTCTAAATTTATTGTTGAAACAAAAATGTTCAACTTCTCCGGTGATTTCGAGTCTTGCACACGTTTGCAGAAGCAAAAGGAATTATCTAGATTGCAGCTTCAATAGCCTCTCAAATCAAGTGCACTCTATTTAGAGCAGAAAAGTATGTTATGAATTTTTCCAACATTCAGTTGACCAAACTAGAATTAGAAGAATTGTCTTTAGGTTCCAAATCTCATGTTCCACATAATAAGTTAAGCTAGATAAGCCTAGAGTACCAATTTAAAGAATCGTGTAATCAGTTGTCCTTATTGAAGCCAACATCAAAGAATAAGGAGAGTTGGCTCGAAGCCAGACATGTAGATCAAGCAAACCAATATGCAATCACACCAACTGCCACATTATATTCTTTATTAAAAGAACATGTGTTATGAATGAGATGAACAAAAATGAAATAGTACTATTAAGACCTGATAAAGATCTGTCGAAAATGCACCAATTGTCGGATGACAAACAAGAAAAATAAGGCCGTGACACAACACAGAAACAAAAATTAACTAGAATTTGAACCAGCTATCGAAAATATTAATGGATGAGACAAATATTGTTACATGACCTGAAGAATACAAAGACTATCAAACAGCCAAAATCAAAATCCATTGAGAGCAGAATGTAGAGGCTGAATGGAGCTGACTAATTCTCGCAATGCATAGATTGTTTCAAAGAAGTACAAAATAACAATTCAAAAAAACAGACCAAATATAATAGGAGACGAAGTGTCAGATATATCAACAGGGACCGCTGAACAAAGGTGAGTAAATGAAAGGAGAAATCGACAAAAGGAGGCATGTAGCACAAAAACGTTTATAAAATAAACAGACATACAGTGTACTCAACATTTATTATCGACTTTCTCGTAAAGTAGGACTTGGAATTCTCTAGTTTGTATTTAATTACGAAAATATTTGAGATTAGCATAAGTAGATACATTTGCACACTCTACGAATATAGTTATTGTATTCTGACAAGAAAGAAAGCATTTACTTTTTCTATTTAGGTTATAGTAACGTTCGCACCACATGCTGTTTATGCTATTCATCGTAGTTAATCTAGTAATTGTAGTGCTGCATTGTAATTTAGCTTATTTCGACATGTGATAAAGGCTAATGTATCCATGTCCGTAGACTGCTTTCGCATTCATCTTAGTACGATTTTTTTTACCAAGTTTTTGAAATAGCATTTAAACAACTAAACCACTAGTTTATATTTAGCTTCTATGTTCGATAGTACTGGTTTGGCCACGTTTATGGTACATAATTAGTTTAATATAATATAGGTTCATTTGGCCGATGTCTTCAATAGTACAACTATAAACGTTACAACTAAATTAGTTAACTTATAAGAATAGAAGGAAACATAAATGAATGAAAATATAGACATTACTTAAAGTCTGGTAGATGCAGTGAGATTCTAGAATTTTCAAGACAGTTGGATAACTTTAATCTACTGGTTTACTTTTTACCAGACGAACCAACAAACACCAAATGTCTACAAATAATATTGTCTATCGTAATAGGATAATTCCACATCAGCAGAAAATTGTGGCGACAAATTAACAATTTAGAAAATGTGCTCAATGCCTAAGGATATTTCTGAAACTCGCTTACTAAGTACAGGTTAATAGACTTTGGTTAATATAATTACTCAGTTTATCAAACCGAAGTAAATGGTGTGGGGTTAGCACTTGCGACTTAGTGGTTGAAAGTCGAAAGCCCTAAACATTAAGCCACCTACAATCCTAGTGAAAAAAGCTAAATAAATTTTACAGATTTATTTTTACATTATACGAAAATAAATAAATATTTGAGAATCATTCTTGTTGGACAAATGGGTTAGGTATAGACTCCATCCCATCTGCAGGACAAACGAGTTCCACAGATGGGCCTCTACAAAGGAAAAACAATGAAAAAAATTAAAACGATCATTTATGGTAATACTATACGGAACTGCGAAAAGCTTTTATGAATTATGATGCAGTGTGGATTGAAATTTAAACATTAAGATAAAAAAAATCCTAGGTCACGTAAATTTCCTATGTTGGAACAGCCCAGATTCATAAAACTAGGAGTTGGGATGTAATTATAATTACAAAGTCAACGTAGAACTATAAAGAAACGATTAGAAATAAACGAATCTATCACTTCACTGTAATGTTATTATTAGAACTTAGTATTCCAAAAAGCAGTCACGAAGTAAAACAGCGAGAACTCAGAAGTAGTAGTAGTAGAATTGTATTGTAATAACCAGAAGTGGAGTCACAAGCAGTCGGAAGTCAGCACTTAGCGGTGAAGAAATTAGAGGAATCCAGTAATCAAGAGAATAGGGAATCTTAGCTAGGAATATTTATGTATATGGAAATATCAATACCCCATACCCAAAGGGGTGGGAACTGGACAACCAATGACAAGCAACGAGAGTGAGGGTCAGCCTAACATACTTCACTAAATGCAGCGAAGTAGGCAGCACACAGGGGAGGAGAGGAATTCATGAATTACGAAAAGGTAACACGAATATAAACATATAAGGAATAAAAGCACACAAATGTCATATGATTGCCTAGATTCACCTAAACTAGGTATTGAAGTTTACCACATTCACGAACAAATTATTGTTTAGATCTATATAAACACTAAAACACTGAAGCTAATATTTATTTAATAAATCCACAGGAACTATCTAACGCTATATGGCCTGGCACTGACTTGCTAGCTAGTGAGATTAAAGAATTAGTACTTGTCTTAATTTCCGCAACACGAAATGATTTGTAATTATATTAATAGACCTTAGGTTGTAAATTTACTTCAAGGTATATTGGGTAGTCTATGTGTTGACTATAGGTAAGAAGATCGGTTTCGAACAGGAGTTTTGTGGAATTACACCACGAAAAACACACTTTACATTTTGTGATATTATTGTTGACTCGTCTAAGTGATAATGCAGAGTATCGAGTTCAGTAGGGGTTATATTACAATACTAAGCTTGAAGTGCCAAACAAAAGGTGTTATTTCATGAAAATCGAAAGACAGACCCAGACCCTAGGACTCTTTAAAAATTAAAAACAGTGCAGTTAGTGAGTAACCTAATAAAAAAACTCAATGAGTGAGCATTTTCTGTAGTGCAATGGTGTGCAGCATAATTGTCAATTATAGACGACGTTGACTTGTCAGTATTAGGCTGGCTTTGAGTGTGCAGTATGCAAAGACGACTGCAGCTTCAAATATCATCAAAGATATGCAGTGCTAGTCAACTAACTTCAATACAGATACAATTAGTACTAAGCATGAAAAAGTATTCAGTTATTCTAACTAGTGTAGCCTTTCAATTTTTCCTGAGATGGTCTAAATTTCTGATAACAAGACTTTAAAATTAACTCTACTACCACTTGCTTCACTTTCAAAAACACTGATCGAAATCATTAAATTAAGTAATAAGGAACATAATGTTAAGCATTGAATTTGTAACTCCATATGGAAACAACAATAGCTTGGTGCTTTCTAAACTATAGTGTTGCCATTGGAGTTTTGATATCAGGATTAATATTGTGTTTTGTGATACGTTTACCACACCTGGAGATGGAACATATACGACCAAACATCAAAGTTCTCGGAAACTAAACACTAAAACTAACCTACAAACAACAAGACCAAGTTCTCTCGTATCTTCTGTTAAACGATGCGGATCATCTGGATCACGAAGGAATTCAGTTGTACAATCAATCACCATATTTTGTAAATTATCACACCCCTTTAAAATACCAACAGCTTCTCTTCCACCGGAAAATTTAACACGAATCCTCTTATCTATATACTTATTAAGATCAATAATAGACTCTTTCTTATGCTTTTCTGGTTGTTTATCTCCAGTGGGCATTCTTGCTGAAAAATATGTAAAGTTAAATGAACTGTGACAATATAGATAGTTGTCATTAGTAGAAATGAATTATCAACAGATGATAACTGTAAATTAAATTCCAACTATTTGCTAAGCTAAATAGGACACATAGTTCCTACTTAAAATACTGCTTCGATATTTAGGGAAAATTGTTGATGGAAAAGATCGATAATGTACAAACATCTTCTTATAGTAGGAGATATTTAGTATGAATTTATTGTAGAATTCCTACTTCCATCAATGTTATTCAGAGCGACGATAATCCAGTCATCCGTGATAACTGTCTCACTCCCAACAACTTTGGAATCCAACAGTCACAATCGATCATCGTGGTATGGAAGTAGGTATTCTACAACTGGATACTGGTTCACTGGTGCAGAGGGTTAGGAGTTCGTCAACCTGAAGACCCTAGGTTCGATTTTCTAGCGGAATTGGGGATATGCAATGCTGAAAGGTCTCATACTAAAATGAAACAGCTGTCCAGAGCTCCCTGGTTTTCAACGGTATCCAACCAACATCAATCTGTGACGAATTCAATCAACTAAAACTTAGTACCAATCTCCACAAATCACCGTAACTGAATTACAAATAGGTTATTTTAAGTATAAAGTAATGAGAGTATTACTGATTAGTATAGAACTCAAGGTCTCCAACTATCTACCAATCAATTTTCAAAAGTTACTACACAACTTTTAAAAGAGTATTTAAAGTTGGCAGAAGCAACAAACGATTGGCAATCATTACCAGTTAGGTAGGTTATAAGTATGATAAAACAGTATGAAAATAATATTTTGTGATTTTGTCTATGTTACTTATACAATTACTAGTAACTAGTTCAGCCGTTAGGTTAATTTAATATAGTACTTCAGAAAATTATCGCGCAGAAATGAAGACCACATACTAATCCACTATTTAAGCAGAATTGATTACAAAATGGGAATAAAATATCTTTCCTAATAAATAACAACAATAGTACCTAACGCATATAAAATTACCTTTGTTTGTTTACCTCAACCTATTCAGAAGTAACAAATGTTTTAAAAACAAAGTTTTACAACTGTCTAAAAGGACAATCAATGAACGCTCAAGTTTCGATCAGTTTATGTCGAAAAGTATCAACAAAGAGTTAAAAAATGCTAATTTTAAGTATGCATCCAACAGTTCCTACATACTGTTTTAATATATTTTTAGTCGCACACAACTGACACATCGATTATTGACACACATTTTTACCGAACTGAAATTACCACCAATTAATTGCGCACTACTCAACTTATATTGCGAATGTGTTGGCTAGGTATGTATTAGGGTTTATAAATCGTGGCGCTTTGTGGTCTAATATGTTACTTGTAAAATAGCTATATGAATCTGTGACTAGTTATTAGATCTGTAGTGAAACGAATATAGTAACGTAATCGATCATTAATGG
This sequence comes from Schistosoma mekongi, assembly GCA_034768735.1. NCBI lineage: Eukaryota > Metazoa > Platyhelminthes > Trematoda > Strigeidida > Schistosomatidae > Schistosoma > Schistosoma mekongi. The sequence continues at coordinate 54,255,498 of CM068306.1, forward strand.
CACTTATTTATTTAAACACACGAAACTGTATCACAAATGGGCTCCAAAAATGTATGTGCCATGAAATTAGAAACATAATACTGTACAGAGATGAAAAAAAGAAGTTATCACAATCAAAAAGGTGAAAGTTGGCGGGAAAGAGAAAATTAAAATAAGATATAAATTTCGGCAGAGAACACAATGAAGAAGTAGGTCATTCGGTTAAAAATGCCTTTTATTTTGTGAAGAATATAACAGAAAAACAAGGAAGGATTGTAATTGGCTTCTATTCTCAGTCACATCTGACAATTAATAAACCCAGTCATAACTCATATTAAAATATAATGAATACATCTGAATCATAACGGTTGAAGTCCTCTTAAATGTTCAATAATAGTCAATTAATTGATTAAAGCTATTCAACGATTTGTAAAACTGTGGTTAGTTTTCATTGAAAAAAAGTGTACTTTTATAAGACAAAGCAAATTACAGAGTAACAAAGAAGAAAACAACCAACACTATGAACAACAGACATTCATCAATAGACGGATATATAAAAAGAAGTGAGCTTTATTTAAATATCATTTTTAATAAAAAAGTAGTACAAATAAATAAAGTATACTATACATAAGTTATAAGTTGCTTCAATTAATATAATATGTATATAAATGTAACCTATTACAATAATTATCACTAGTGTGGTATGAAATCATAAAGTTTAAATAGATGAGATAAAGAAATAGACGGGAAAATCTTTGAGGATGAAAATTACACCAAAACAAGATGATAGTAAGTGAACACTAGGGCACTTAGAATTAACCGAATCCAGTGGAATGAAGAATGCTTTCTTGGAAAACTGTGTACATTGATAAATAAATATTATGGTTGTGTAATTTTACAAACTAGACCAAACAATTGCTTTTTTAATACGTTCACATGAAACAAGAGAATTACCATTTGGATTCCAATGACAACATACGACAATATTTCTGGAAAAAAAAGATGTAACGGAACTTAAATATTACGATGAATGGCAACGATACACAATAGTAAATATACAGCATCACGTGTGGCACTAAACAAAAAAATATAAAGCTGCATGACAAAAAACACAGTTAATCCACAAGTCAACTTGAAGTCATAAGCTGACACGCCTGAAACGAGTTGATTGGATTTTCAGCTAAGTGATGCATAGAGGGTGAAATTATGTCAACATATAGCTCATATAGACTGTACGAACGTGGAAATAGCAAGATTAGATCGGACGACAGGGTAACCGTATAATTATATAGGTTTCAATATCTGGTAGTCATATAGATTATACCTCTAATATCCGGAGATCAGTAGTTGATAAATTAGTTTATTTTGGGATCAAGAAAGCGACGACTACGAAAAAACCCAAATTTCGTAGACTCTGAATGTAGATTGTAAACAATAGAAAACTTTCAGTTCAATGGCGACAGATATGATTTGAAACTTCACGGAATGCAGAGTAGACCAATTTGATTGAATAAAAAATCTTTCCCGTCAGAATAGACAACTAAACACGAAATTGGAGATGATAGTGTGGTGGATACTACTCATAAGGTCGTCCATAAGTAGATAGCGGAAACTTGCATGAAAGTGGAAACAGTGAACAGCATACGAGATGAACTGCGGTGACAAGGAGGAAAGCCTGATCTCAATACATAGGAGAAATGAAGACAACCAAGGGAAGCAAGCCTACAACCAACATTGATTGAAGAACACAAAGGACGTGCAGATAGATAACTAAAAGTAATGTATCTGTTACTTATGACGTTCTCTGCTTTTACCAAATAAACAATTGCGTGTTCAATTCGCAATAGTAACAAAGAACATAAAGACAGTACTTTTTTTGGTGTTCGGTTTCCCTAGTGGAGAAAGTACTTTGATTGTCTAAAGGTCTTATAAAAAATCTTAATAATATGAAAAAGTCAACAACACTGGAATTTCCAGTTCTATGGATGAAACATTTTAAAAATCGAAATAAAATTTAGAATAAGAGCGTGACTGAATATATTTTTTATCTAACATATAAGTGAAGGTAAGCATGTTTATGTATAATAATACGGGTGGTTCGTTACAGAGACTAAAGTACCTAAATAATTACTAGAATACATGCTTGACATTGGGAGAAATTTAACACAATAGCTATATTTTTGTGCTCAACCTTTTAAATGTTGTTTTGTGAGGCGTTTAATCTCGTTTTATACACGTACAGGTATACGTTTGGTACACATAAGATTTATAGAAATAGTAAGCCTAAAACAGTGGATGCATCTTAGATACTGACTGTTTATCACTAGAAATACAAATTAGAAGGGTTGAGTGTTTACTATGCAATATATAAATAAACTTCAAGCATCTTCGGAATCATTTTGAAATAATGAAGTAGAAAAGATCGGTTGCGAAGGGCCGTTAGTAGGTAAGAAGAAATATAGAAAGGAATCAATAATTAGTTGAACAGTCATAGAAAGCAAATTTGTTTTTAAATGAAAATTAGCAAAATATAAACCTACGTATGATCACGTAAACAAGTTTCTAAACTCCCTGAAATTGTATTCCAAATATAAACTCCACCATCATGTCCACCAGCAGCTACATAGTCTGAGTCGGGTGAGAAACATGGGCGAACAATGTCTAAACCTGTTTGGAAACCATCCGCCTTCAGACATTGGGTAACTTGATTCATACGTAAATTCACGATTTCTAAAGTATTGTTACGCGTACAGGCTAAAACAGTTGTCATATCTTAAAAAAAGTAAATGAAAAAAAATCAGATGCAGTTTCTTTTCTTCAGTTAAAGGAACAGAAACTGAATACTGGAAAATACCCCTTTATTTTGAATATAATGCAGAAGTAATCAGTACTGAGTTAGTACTATTTCTAGCATAATTTATTTACTGTTTTGTTTCTTTATACATGTATTTGAAACAATCAAGCAAATTAAAGACATAATTTATCAACCTGTTTGTGATCTACTGGTAACAAACTGGAATTGCAATAATAGTGTAAATACTGTTTTGTATGTATAAGTTTACATTCCTACATATGTAGTATCGCAACCAGTCATAACCAATTTAAGGCCTAGTATAATAATGCGTTAGCTCAAATTGCCCTATCATGCCACTACGAAATGAAGTTAACGAAACGAAAAACAACAAAGTCAAAGTAATATATTATCAATAACGAGGTAGGATGACAAGCTATGTATGGAGGAGTATTCGAACTAAGGATCTACATAAAGGATATGAAGTGACTGCATTTGTCCCAATGAGACCGACACCCAGTCATATCAATCAACGTTTAGGACCATTGGCTATAGTTTTCGATCCAACTTTAACCAAGTAATCCTCACTTATATGCACGGTTCAAATCAATAATTAATGTCTAGTGCCACATTTTGGTTAACATAAACTTGGAATAAAAGACAACCTAGCGATTTTCTCAAAATCGCTTTACTTTTTACTAACGTAAACTCAAAAAGAAATTTTTTCTAACAGTTTATAAAACTAAATTTTTCGTTTGGGGTCACGTTATCAAGGATTTTGGTAAATACAGATTGGTCCTTTCGCATTCATTTCAAAGCGTTATCGAACACTATACCCAATACCAGTAATATAATACACGTATTAAAGAAGCCATGCAACAACATTTACTATTCATAGATACCAAAAGGGCCCTGTTTATAAGAAAAAAGGAAGATAGAGTAAAAAAAATTTTCCATTAATTTTCATTGGGACTGTACAATAATATTATATATATATTACAATAATATAATTTAAAATGAATGGGTGTTTAATAATAGTATTACACTTCCACAGGTGTTTAAAAAGATGAGGTCGAGTGATCAACCAAGTTGCCAAGGAAAGAAGGACAGCGTAATTATAGCAATTAAAAGATGAAACATGTAGTTGAACGGTTAGTAGATTATATAACATCTAATTAGAGAATTTGTAAAACATCTTGATAGTAAGTTAGTTAAAAATAATTATTATAACACAGAGCCTATAAGAATTGATAGTACACGTCACCCTTGTTCTGTATCTTCGATTCAGCTGCGTTTAACATCCAATAAATGGAAATACTGGCTTTTCAAAATATTACGCTTTTCGAAAATGACTCAATAAATAAGATCCTTATCACTAACATTTATTCCCTTCAGCTCGTATCATATCATGCAGTTAGGATTCAGAAACTTAATCAAGTTCATTTATTGCCTTAAATAAGTCACAGTATAAATGTAAATTGTGATCACTATGTAATGGCCAATTTGATGTTTATGAAGTCTTTTAGGAAGCTGATCGAATTCCACTGTCTTGCTGACGATTGCCAAACAGAACGAAACCTAGGTCAGTAGCAACAGTGGTACATTTTGAAACTGCCTGATACAAGGTCGAATCCTCCAGGCAACACGAATCCCCTCACAGATTGCAGGTATGCCATACTGAAGAGTACCAAATAACACGAAACATAGGTCAATAATTTCCTGTCGACTACCTTCAAACAACTTCTCAACGATCATTCGCAACACACGTGCAGTTTTATTAAAACTTCATAAAATACTGACACTAAGTGATAGGTTTCAGAAAAACGATATTTCGCGGTGTAAGATACATTGTCAGTCAGAACTTTATACCTTTTAGTTCCAAAGTGGTCGGAACACTTTGTACCTTAGATCATCGTCTCAACCGAGAAATCACCTTTCTGGAAGTTTTGTTTTTCTCAAACAACACGAAGTCATCGAATATTTGTTTTCTGAAAGCTGTGGGTTGAAGATTTTCAAGGAGTAATTATGAATTCACGTTTGCATTTAGAAATGTCACCTTTAAAATTAGTACCATGGTGCAATACAGACAATAGATGAAGCAGCTTAATATTCTGAGGTGTCATAACTGGTGTATATTTTATCGCATGAATACATATGTTCAAGTTTCTGTGAAGTCATGGAGGTTTTCTGCCTAATTACAGATTTATGAATTACGTTCCATGAAGATATGTTCAAGAACTCTAAGATAATAACATTTCTCATTTTTTACAAATAAACTATTATTTTGTTGGACATTTTTTGCCCCACTCCCATTCCAAAGTATATAGCGAATAGGTAAGGAGCACAAAGTGAACAAGTAAATCATTCTTGAGTGATATCTCGATAAATTAGTGAATACAAACAAAAGGGTTAAAATTACTGGTGAGTATGTTAGTCCAAAATTACTACGAATACATAAATTACCAAGAAATAAACATAGTGAAAAAAAATGTTTGTCCATTGGATCAAAATAATTTGGTTAGTAAAATACGATAATTCAATGTGTTTTACATGTTACTGTGCGAGAATTCATGCCCGACTAACATGAATTTGGCATTTACTAAGACAAATCAATGTAGCGTCAAAGTGACCTACGGATCATTTGTAGTCTCCGAAACAATGAATTACAACTAAAAGTTGGAAATTATTCAGAAAGTCAAGTTTAGGATATTTCATCAGTTGCCTACAGAGTATCTACATATAGATTGCTTGAAAAACTGATATCAAAATTTCGCCATACATATTACGTCAGTGTCTAAAAAAATGAAAATATCTATGGAGTAAACTGCAAATACATAGGAACCAGAACTACTATTAATTCAGTTAATCAGAAATTAATTGAAGATATACAAGCACAAAATGAGCTACAGCTATTTGAATCCATCACAGCTGTAAAGTGTAAAATATCATTTGAAGTGAAGACACGTATGTCACCTACCTGAGGAAATATCCATGCCAGTAATCCGTCCAGATAACAAAATTTTACCAGTGTTTTCTCCAGTTCGTTCGTCCCAAATGCGCAAATGCTGATCGAAGTGACCAGTAACAAGCGCAGATATAGAGGGACAGACAACTACATCTTGAAATGTTGAGGCAGCCATAATGGTGCGTTTACAACAGCACTTATCAACGTCCCAAATCTAAGATTACGCAGAATAAAATTTACTGGATATTAATAACTTGAATTGAATTAGTTTAGACAATCACTGAAAATCAGGGAGGACTGGACAGTTATTTCGTTCCAGTATGGGACTCCTTAGCAGTGTGCAGTTGTATCCACTAGAGATCAAGTGGAATAACTTCAAACTTTGCAGTGGTCGCTTTACCCTCAGATTACTAAGCTGGTAACCAATGGTTAGTATTTCTAACTCGTCAGTTTACTATATGCAACGGGATTTCATCCAGTGTCATTGGTGGACAACTGCTATAACAGGAGAGTCAAGGAGAATGACTAACTTTCAGATACTTTACAGATTATCTTAAATATTCTGACTATGTACATACTGCCCTAACCTTATGTTTGACCTATTAACTTTTATTGTAGTATTTTCCATTCACAAACTAGAGCTAATTATTTGTATATTCGTCATTCCGTCTTTCTATCTTTAATATAATCGTCTTATATTGGTACTGTTATTCTGATTTATCTGTTGCATAGTCTGGATTTACGTGTGTGTATGCAAATGAGTGCATGGAATACGAATTAGCCTGGTTCACTGATCTTGTGTTTGTCCTATTCCGGCTTGGAATTAGCTAATATTGGGGCAGACATAGCATAACTGTCTTTGCTGTCCTCAGTCGTTTTAATGATTCCGCCAGGATTGTTATTTATAGCTGACCAGAATCAAAAATACAACAGTAACTGCCACCTGTCCTATAAGGCTGAATTCCACTGGCCACATGTTTTCATTAGTGCTCGAGGAGTACCCCCTAAAGTTAGCCATTAGTGAACCTAAACTGATTATGACTAGATGTTGTGAAGAATTTGACTTCATGAATTTAAGTTATTAATTATAAAGAAACAAAATTTCGCTTGTTAATATGAAGCACAAGACAGTAATCCCGTAACCTTTAAAATTAGGATATTGGATAGTCAAACCTGTGTTTAAGTGGAATTTAAAGAGCGTTAGTGTAGTATTTTGAGCGATCGAATTAAGTTTTTCTTAAAATCAGAAAAAATATATTATCACTAAATATACACCCGAGAAAATACATGTTTTCCACGATGTTTTGACTGCAGATTCTTGACACTTTACAAACTATGGTTAAAATAGTTTCAACTAACTTAAAAAAACCTAATCTCAATCCATTCTGGAGACCGGATAACCCTCATGCGGTTTCTTGAACGAATATGTTCAAACTCTTAAACCGAGGATTTGTTTCCCAAAAGTGCATTTTTAGTAACACACACTCACGCAAATCCATGGCAAATACACTATTTATGTTTCAGTAGTACATCCTAATCTGATGAGGATTATAGGGACTTATGAGAGCTAATCGCATATAGCTCAGAAGAAATAGCAACTAGTCATCAATCAACATCAAAAAATGTTACCACAGAAAGAGTTGTAGTAATAGAATAAAACAATGCAAGTTACCTTAATGGTTCTATCTGATGAAGCAGTTACAACACGGTTAGCAGATCCCATGAATTTAGCAGAAATAACACGCTCAGAATGACCTGTCAAGTTAACCCGAAGTCTTGAATCATTTAATGTCCATACACGACACGAAAAATCACTTGATGCACCTAAAACAGCAGTTTCCTGAAAAATAATACGACATTAATAAATTACCTCGGGAAGAGAAAATATTACACTGAATTATACTGTACGCTCTAAACTGTACAATACATAAAATAGCATAAACTTACAGAAAATTGAAGAATCAAGAGGGACAACTAGCTCAAAAGAAAACATAATCAATGTGGATTGCAAGAAAATCAAGACAACTTAAAATCCGGAAAAGCACAAGTTAATGCTTTTCTTAACTAAGTAGAAAATAAATGAGGAGCTGTAAAACCACAAGTTCAGAATAATAACGGTTATTAGGTTTGTATAAAAACGGGAATGTATATCGACTCAAAATCATATCAATTAAAATTCTCAATTAGTAATTTGTACTGTTATGTAGAACTAAACTGTGTAGCATAATATTTATTCACATGACCTATCCTTAAAATCAGTGATTGTATGAACTATTATTGTCTATATATCAACATTTCAATTGCTTCTTTATGGCAACTTCAACTAAAATCGTACACATACGTAGTCAGTAGATTTAAACACAAGTAACGTTTCTTGGCTCCCTTGATGATTTTCAGGAGACCATACATTGGAATACGTAAATTATAATTATAGTATTCAAAAGATAGGGAGCCAATCAAACTACCACAACAGTGTACAGCAAAATGAATGTAAGTTTTCTATTGAGTGGTCTAAAATATGTTGAAACCAGGTTTTGAGTAACTTTGTCGACTAATTGATATGCTGGGCACCTAACGAAGATTGTCTATCTTCGAGAACTGTGCTTTTGAACATCATTTCAATTATTATAACTGTGGACAGTTCAAACATTTCATTTCTATGACTGTTATGTTCCCCTTACCCGGTTCTCTCGTTTGTATATTTACTCTTGGCGCATTGTTTATTTACTATGAACTACGCTTACTTAATTGTACACAAGTTGTAACATTCACTGCCACTCTTCCCTTTGTTCTGTACAAATGTTAGATTCTTGATTGGTTCACTGTGTGGTCTGACTCTATGCATATAAAGGCATGATTAAAATACAATACGTTCTCCGGTTCTCGGTTCTAGCTCTCTCAGTCTTCCTGTTCTCAGTTCTGGTTGTCCTATTGTCGGCCTAGGGAGGTGAATGGGCTTAGGTCATTCGTACATTCTTAACTAGGCACGCATCTTATTGGTGTTCGCGTCCACCAATCAAATCATCCCCTCCCTCCTCCTTCCTTTCTTCGCGTCATAACGCTAATACAGGATGGGATTACATCGTTCGGCGATGAATTACCAGAATTAAAACAAAATAGTGAGAACTATACGAAACCAGTGTTGGTGACGTAGTTAACCGAACATATGGTATTTTACTACTGAACATACGTTAAGCCCTTAATAATTCCACTTAGGTAAGAGATACAGCGGTTAGTCATGTATAACTCACAACCAGACACATGCATGCATCGGTCCAAGTTGCTACGTACCGGTAGTATAATAAAATGAATACCAAATTAGTAGACGTAGTAGTCACACTAGTGGTAGCAAGAAAAGGGCGTGAATATATAGAATATGATACACAGAAAAAACCACTTCGTCAAGAGGGAAGTATGGAATGATTTTAAGCACATAATTTAAAAGAAGACAAAGAACTAGTGCATTTGCATCGCTGTGATCGATTCCGAGTGATGTCAACTAGTCTCCCAGCACTGGTTACAACGATTGAGTGAACTCCGATCAAGTAGTTTCCACCAACCAACACTACTTAGACTACCAGTTAGTGACTTCATGGCCTGATGTCTTCTATCCTACTCCAGTATTAGTCAGCAAAATGTGTCAAGGTAGACAGCGGTTGATTTTACATAATACATATCCGAACCACCTTAGTCAATGAAGACTCAACCATATCAACTGAATCACCATCTTTCTCAAAGTCCAAATGATCGTTCCTCACCAAATCTGACGTAAATAGTAGTGTTCGAGTAAAAGGCCCCACGACATTTATGTACTTCTAAGGTACGCCTTTCATTGAGAGACACTCATAACACTTATCGGTCTACAGAGTCAAATGCTACATCTAAGCAAAAAGACCATCAATATTGGAAGCTGATAAGCATATTTATATTTTCAAACCCGGATAGTGGTGAATACTTGATCGATACAACTTCGAATAGGTCTGAAACTAGTGTGAATTTCTCGAATTTGCAATACATGAACCTTTGTTAGGTGTCTGGTAATTATTGAAGTTAGCGTTCTAAGGGCAATATTAGTCAACCTTGTTCCTCTGTGATTATCACAAGGTGAATTTAGTCCTTCCTTTTATAGGGGAACGATCAGCGGATAAAACACCAGTTAGATAACATTATGTTCAGCACTCAAACTAGCTAAAACACTAGTCAATCTAGTTACTAAAACTGGACCATCACTCTTGAAGACCTCCGAAGTTAATGCAGCGAAAGTTACCAGTCACAGCTACTTTTCCCATCTCTTTTGTTTTTATTATCAATCACAGCTGACGAACGTTCAGTAAACTTCATGTCAGTCGGGATTTGATTTGCTTCTAATCCTCATCGTGTTCGGAGCCTGAGGGAATAAGTCTATGACGGTCCATCACACTAACAAACGTTAAAACCCGCTGATTTATTGTAACTTCTTGGTTCAAGTCACTAATAAGTGACACTGCAGTTTAGATACCATAACAAAATATATTCGAGTAAGCCTTTATTTCATAATTGCCTAAATGTGTCTTCAGTTGTTCCTAGAATTTACACATGGCTTTATAATCACACGACTCAGGTCTAGCGTATTTTCCTGTTGCGGTTTATCTACACCCTATAGAAAGAAAACAAACAAGTGATTGTACCCGAACATGATTAAGGTATAAAAATGTACCCCATAACAAACAACAGTCCACCAAGCCTCGTCAACGATGACTCACTTAATCAGTTACACGGTAGAACTTGGTACATGCGTACATCCGTTCAACTTGCCATACCATGCCTCAATTAGTAAACACCAAATTTTCGAACCAAATCCGAGAGTAGTGGAGGTAATAGCAGTATTTGTATTAATGGAGAGGATTAGAGGTCGGAGATAAGATTTAAGAGAACGTAAGTCAGTAAATGGAAAATCATGATGAGTTCAAAAGCTCAGAATTTGGAAGAGGACAAGGAATGAATCCCCTTTCACCATTGCAAACAATTTTGAGTTGTGTCGCCCAAAGTCTAACCATTGGTCACGATCATCATGCTAACCTCAACCAGGTAGTCTGTACCTATTAACATGGCTCAGCCCAATTATCAATGACTTCATGAATTGGTGCCATGGTTTGTCCGCTACTGGCTTTCTTCCAGCTTATACCAGACCGCATTGCTCGTCGAGGTAGGCGGTGGTTGGGCATACGTAACACGTGGCCTAACCACCCCAGATGATGAAGATTTATTACTTCATCAATAGACTTACCGTATTTACCTAGTTCTTTACTCCTAACCCACATATTGCTTAATCGGTGATCTCAGCAAACACGAGCAATGCTTCGAAGACATCTATGACCGAATACTAGGAGCCTATGAATATCCTCTATCCTTAATGGCCATGTTTCACAACCATTAAGTAGAACTGACTGGACTATTGCGCAGTAAACGCGATTTTTGGTCATTAGACGGATATCTCACCTACACCACAAGTGACACAAATTGGCAAAAGCCAATCAGGCCTTCAGTGTATGAGCCAAGATTTCATCAGACACCAGCCTGTCTGGACTGACAAGACTCCCAAGATAATTGAAGCGGTCAACACATCCAGTTACTTCGCCTCCTATCACTAACTTCAGTGCCGAAGCAAGTAAATCCTGAAGCAACATTTTATACTTGGATGGGAAGAATCGCGTCGAAAACATCCTTACATTCATGTTTAAGGTAGCCAAAAGAGTTTGCATTTTACCAGCATCTTCGCCCAATAGAACTATATCATCTGTATATTCTAAGTCAACAAGTTAATCTCCTGGAAGGATATTAACTCCTGAGAAGTCAGGCGACGAGAATGTCAATGATAAAACTAAATAAAAATGGAGATGACGGACAGCCTTGGTGAACACTGCTTGAAGTAATCAATTCTGAGGACAGTTTGCCAGAGCTTAGCTCTGACTTGACCAGTAGTGTTCGAGTAGAGTGCCTGTCTAAGGTCAACGTACTTCTTCGGCACACCTTTCAATAACAGACATCGTCACATAACCTCACGATCAACAGAATCAAACGCTGCCTTAAGGTCGATGAATACAACTATTGTTGGACGTCTAACAGTGTGAATATGTGCCAGAACCTGTTGAAGTGTGAATATTTGGTCTATACAACCACGTCCAGGTCTACAACCACCTTGGTTTTCTCGAGTTTTCTCTTCACTAGTCTTAGTTAGGCGTCCAAGTATTATCGAAGCTAATATTCTAGACACTATATTCTTTGAACCGATTCCTCAGTAATTGTTACAAGAGGACTCCTATCCTTCCTTATAGATCGGGATGATTGGTGATCGAGATCAGCAAGATGGGATTACTCCCAGCTCCCAGATTCTAGCCAAGATCTCACTTGATCTCGTTGTCAAAACTGAACCATCATCCTTAAATATCTCAGGTGTTAATCTGTCAGGTCCTGTTGCTCTTCCTCGCCTTAGATTCCCTATAGTCTTCTCAACTTCGCTAAGACTTGGGGGACTGATATCAATCTGCCATTCCGATTGCTTGGGGATGGTGGGCAACTGAGGTGAGATCGAACGCCAATTAAACTGTCCCCTAAAGTGTTTTGCTCATCGGTCTAATCTTCTGGACTGACAGCCCCATCTTATTCGGAGATAATTTCACTTACATCAGGATTTCTGTTACCTGTTTCCGTGATAAGTCTGGACAGTCATCTAATGTTACCTATTACCACTGCCTTTTCCATCTCCTTAGCTTTTACTATCCACCACTGCTCACGATCATTGCGTAGGCCTTTAGCCAGCCTTTGTTTAAGTTACCTTCCCTCCTCATCACGTTCAGAGTCAAACAGGATGCGTTGCCGAGCATCTATCAGTTCAGTAGATGCAGTTGAGATCTACTGATTTTTCTAAACCTTTTGATTTAGCTTACTAGTAGATATTGCTGCTGTTTCAACAGCGTTTTGGATATCATTCCAGGCTGACTCAGTGTGGGTACCATTTACATAGTTGGTTAGTTAGTTTTCTAGTTGTTCCTGAAATGTATTCTTGACTTTCTCATCGTTTAGTTGAACTGTGAGGAGGATCCTTGCCGTGGATCTTTTACGCTCATACTAAAGTATGATCTGAGTCTGAAAATGTGCTCCAAAATGAGCAGCAGTCTTCTATCGAGTCTCTTCAACGACGGCTGATGACAATGTGGTCTATTTGAGTTCAGCATTGAGTTGATTGTGAGGGTCGCCATGTCAACTGATATATTTCCTTATATTTAAAGTTGGTGTTTGCGAGAAACAGACGGTTATCTGGACATAGTTGTAACAGACGATTGCCGTTATCTGTTCGTTGAGCTGCGGCACCATAGAATCCAGTTAGGTGCCTTTCGTTTTCGTTTAGTCTATCTACTTAGGTATTAGTCACCAGCCACTATAACTACATCAGTGCACTTAGCTTTTAGAAGTTCAAAAAGCTATCTGTAAAATTCATCTTTTACTTCATCTAGGCTGCAATCAGTGGGAGTGTACGCAGAGACAAAGAAGAGGCAACGCCGTGAATAGCTATCATTCTGAGTTCTTACTGTCCCGTTTAAACGGATAATGCACAAGCGACTGTCTATTGGGGTTCAGTCAAGGAGTGTCTGTTCAGCCTTTTGCCTTAGTGTTATACCTACACCAGGAAAGCCTCGAGTGGTAGAGGTGGGATCTCCGGAAACACGAAGGGTTAATTGGGTCGGCTCTTTATTTTAACAAAATGAGGTCAAGCGAATGATTTAGCTTTGCTCCTGTATACGCGTTTCAGAGACAGCAGGCATCGATGGAGCGGGATTCTAGAGTCATTCCTAAGGAGACTTGTCGTCGTATTTGGCATAAGGCTCGAACGTTAAAAGTCCCGATACATAGTTTAGCACACGGTTTCAGGAGACCAGGAATAATGTTTCGTGAACTGGAGCCATAAACATTAGAGGCGTGAGGTGATAAATTTATGCAAGAAGGGTTAGTCGCAGGGATAAGAATTATCAAGACGATGATTGGTGACAATATAGTCTACTGGAGTCCATCGTTTGATAGGTATATGGGGTTAACATACTATACGATGTCTCCGTGTGGTTAGTGTTAGTGAATTATAGAAGCAAACGGTTGTCTGAGCATAGTTATCCGCTCTCTGATCTGAAATACTAAAAAAACACCTACGTGCCTTTCCGACAAAATAAGCTATCAACTTGGGTATTAAGTTTACTCGCTATTAGTACCCAAAACATGGCACCAGTCCATGAAGTCATTGACAATTGGGCTGAGCCATGTTAACAGGTGCAGACTACCTGGTTGGGGTCCGCGTGACGCTCGTAATAAATGGTTAGAGACGTTGGGTGATATGGCTAAAAATCGTTGGCAATGGCGCAGGTGCATCCATTCCTTGTCTTCCTCCAAATCCTAAGTTTCTGAACTTATCATAATTTTCTCTTTACTGGATCATATTTTCTTAAATCTTCTCGGTCTCTATTTCCATGAATACTAACTCTGTTACTATCTTCCCCATTCTGGGATTTGATTCGACAAGTTAATCTCTATCTGCTAATTGAGGCATGGCAACTTGAACTGACGTACGCATGTACCAAGTTCTACGTTGCAACTGTCTGTCTGTCTGTCTGCTATTAGTACCAAGTTCGTCATCATCATCAGCAGCAGCAACGTAGAACTGGGCACATACGCTCGTAGGTTCAAGTTGCCATACTACATTAGCACTACGAGATTACAGAGGTAACATAATAACAGAATACAAGAGACGAGAGTATAGTAAAGGTGTGCAGAAAATAATAATAGAATTCAAGATCTGGATGAGGTTAAAGAGTGAATACACTTGCGCCACTATGACCAATTATGAGCCATATCGCCTAGTGTCTCCAGCCATTTATTGCGATCATCACGCTGACCCCAATCAGGTAATCTACATCTACCTACATGGCTTAGACCAGTAGTCAAGGACTTCATGGACTGATGCCATGCTTTAGTTTGGCCGCCCCTAGCCTTCTTCCATCCTACTTCAACCCTAGCCAACATCGCGTGACGAGGTAGGTGGGGGTCGGGCATGTGCAATTCATGTCCCAACCATCTCAGTCGATGAAGGTTAATGACCTCTTCTACTGATTTGCCGTGTTTCCCAAGAACCTTTTGTCTAACCTCACTATTACTATTCCGGCTATTCCATGATATACGAGCGATGTTACGAAGATTCCTAGGGTCAAATATCTGGAGTCGACGCATATCTTGAGTTTTCATGGCCCACGTTTCGCAGCCATATGTTAAAATGGCGCGGACTGCTGCACAATACACCCAGCCTTTCGTTGAGACACGGATATCTCGTCTGCGCCACAAGTGCCGTAGATTGGCAAATGCCAATCGAGCTTTCTGGATCTGCGCTGAGATTTCGTCAGACACCGACCCACCAGGGGTGATGAGACTTCCGAGATAAGTGAAGCGATCAACGAATTCAATTACTTCACTCTCTATAACTAATTTAGGAGAAGAAGCAGACCAGTCCTGGAGTAACATTTTGCATTTGGGAGGGGAGAAGCGCATCCCAAATATGCCTGCATTGCTACTCAAGGTGTTCAAGAGACCCTGAATGCTGTGCGCGTCTTCACCAAATATGACTATATCATCCGCATATTCTAAGTCGACAAGAGAACCTCCTGGAAGGAGATTAATTCCTGTTGGGTTTCTGCTAACGAACGTATAACCAGCAACACAGCAACCTGGAAGCTAAGCTATTTGCAGCGCCCCAGCCCAGCTAACTAGAGAGAGAAGTCCAAAGGTCAGCAAGAAAACGTTTAATTCCACAGGCAGCCGGCAACGAACCAATAAGATTTAGCGTCTCACTAAGTGGGTAACACGAACTGAAGGTGAAAAGGGGAATTTCTGGCGCGAAAATAAGAAATTTAAATTTACACAAATAAATCACAAAAATAACAGGTTACTAAGAGAATTCTGGGGATCTAACATCCCCAACACCTCCCCCGTTTTAATAGCGAACGTTCTTGGGGTTCACTTGCAATTTGACTGTTGGTCGCCGCTGTCTGAGTGACCGTCTTCTGACACCTATGTTGATTGGCTCTTGGTCCGCTTCATCTACTTGAGATGGGGGTAGATTGAAAGTATCCAGAAGGACTTCCAGCGGGAGATTTTGATTTGAACTGGGTCGATCTGCAGTTATTCGAACGCGCAGCTGATTCCAGTGTCTAGTCCATCTCTCCCCCTTCACCTCTACTTCGTACATAACATGACCCCGTCTTTCTACCACACGGGCCTCCGTCCAGGGTCTGTGGTTGGGTCTATAATCACGAGCGTACACCGGACACCCAACCTCATACATCGGCAACTTCTTGGTCTCTGTGCATGCGGTCCTGCTTGGTAGCATCAGATTGTTGACTGTCTTAAGTTTCCTACCCATAAGGGCTTCCGCTGGAGACTTCTTCTCTGGCAATGCATCATTTGGAGTCGTTCGATAGACGAATAAGAAGTTTTGTAATGCTTCGATGGGCGTCTCCTCCCCTTTCGACTTAATTAGCGCCCTCTTGAAGGTATCCACGAATCTCTCCGCCTGGCCATTGGACTGCGGGTGATAAGGTGGTGAACGGTAGTGTGTGATGGCCAGCCGTCGGCAGAAATCCTGAAACTGGGTTGAAGTAAACTGGGACCCGTTGTCTGAAACGATCACATCTGGCAGGCCGTTTCTGGAGAAAATCTCAATGAGGATCTGTAGCGTCTTCGTAACAGTCGGTGGCACTACGGGGAAAATCTCCGGCCATTTTGAGAAAGCATCCACCGCGACCAAGTAGGTAACTCCGTTGACTGGGCCGGCAAAGTCGATATGTATTCGTGACCACGGGTACTCAGGCTGTGGCCAGGCTAATGGTGGTGCTCTAGAGTTGAACTTTGCTGCCTGCTGACATTGTGTGCACCTGCCCACCAAGTCGACAATGTGTTGGTCCATCAGCGGCCAGTATGCAAAACTGCGGGCTATGGACTTCATTCGTCTTGTTCCAGGGTGACCAGTATGAAACTGTTTTAGGACTCTCGATCGTAGGGACTTTGGCACAACTACCCTTTCTCCAAACATTAGACAATCATCCACGATGCATAATGAATCTCGCCGGTGGTAAAGCTGCTTCATATCACCCTCGAAACCGATGTGCGGCCACCCTTTCATGACATATTTCATAGCTTTTCTGATCAGTGCATCGTTCCTGGAGGCCATTTGAATGTCTGACACCGATACTGGCAACGCACGGACTGCGTTCGTCAAGTAGGATGCTGCGTAGTCTTCTTTGGATAGTGAGGCAATGACTGTGTCGTCTTCCACAATAGAGTTCTCGCTGATTAGTCGAGACAAGGCGTCTGCTTGACCGAAATTCTGAGTGCGCCTGTGCTGAATATCAAAATCATAGCCCAACAAGATTAGGGCCCAGCGTTGCAGACGATTTGCTGAATGAAGTGGGATACCGGACTTCGGACCGAAAATTGTGAGCAGAGGCTTGTGATCCGTCAGCAGTGTAAATCGCCGTCCATACAAAAATTTGTGGAAACGCCTTACAGCAAAAACGAGGGCGAGCGCTTCCTTTTCTATCTGACTATATTTCCTTTCCGCTTGAGTTAGTGCACGGGCAGCATGCATTATTGCTTTTTCCCCTCCATTAGGAAATACGTGGGATATAACTGCGCCTATCCCGTGACTTGAAGCGTCGGCCGCTACGATGATTGGTAATTTTGGATCGTAGTGCGTCAGCAGCATGTTAGAGCTCAGTACAGACTTCAGGTTATGAAAGGCTAAATCGCATTCCTTGGTCCAAATCCAAGGTGTGTTCTTCCCAAGCAGATGGTTTAGTGGGTGACGTATCTGATGTAATGATGGAACAAAAACTGAGTAGTAATTGATCATTCCAAGGAAGGATCTGAGTGAAGGGACATCTGTAGGTGCTGGCATTTGTTGAATAGTACGAATGTTTTCTGGGTCTGGTCGGCGTCCTCTTTCATCAAAAATGAATCCTAAGTATTTTACTGACCTCAGGAAAAATTGACATTTTTCACGGCGGAGCCTGAACCCATTCTCACAGATGCGTTGTAGCACTGTTATCGTACGCTCATGAAGCTCTTCTGGCGAAGTAGCGACAATCAAGATATCATCGAGATAAGCAGCAACCCCCGAGATGCCAGCTAAAATAGTATCCATTAGTTGCTGAAAGATGGAGGGCGCTGTCTTGACGCCAAATGGCAAACGGTTGTATTGAAACATCCCACGATGAGTATTAATTGTCAGTAGCTCTCTGCACTCGTCCGCCACTTCCACTTGTAGATAAGCATCGGCAAGGTCTAACTTTGCGAAAAATTTTCCGCCGTTTAGCATAGTAAATAAGTCTGCAGGAACTGGTAGTGGATAATGATGTTGTTCAAGGGCTGCGTTAAGGCCTGTGGAAAAATCTGCGCATATGCGTATTGTGCCGTTCGCCTTCTTGATAACCACAATCGGTGCCGCCCAGGCAGAGTAGGAAACAGGCGTGATAACCCCTTGCTGCTGTAGGCGATTGAGCTCTTCATCGACTTTGGGTAATGCTGCATACGGCACTGGTCGCTTAGGACGAAAAACAGGTTTAGCCCCTTGCTGTAGTCGTAGAGTAGCTTTCATTGTAGAGCAGCAACCCAGACCAGGTTGAAAGATAGATGGAAACTCTGCCAATATCTTCGACGTGTAGTTCTCTGGCTCTAGGGTTTGATGTACCAGTTGGCATACAGTGCTTAATGGAACGTCGGCTAAGCGCAGTTGGTCAAACCAATCTAATCCCAGCAAATTTAAATCAGTTGTCGTAACATAACATACCCCAGTGAACGTTATATCCTGAAAGGATATAACACACTTCAACTGTCCCAACATGCGCAAATAATTACCACATGCTGTACGCGCCCTCTGTGTAGTTGGCTCCATGCATGGCCTGCCCATTCTAATCCAAGATTTACGGGATATAATCGTAATATCTGAAGCAGTGTCTACTTGCAATCTAAACATATACCCATTAATATTTAGAGTAATAAATTTCCTCTTACCTGGGGTAGAGCTATGACACGATGCAAGCAAACTCAGTGAATTTTTGCTAGGTCGTGAAGCAGGCTTCTTAACGTTTTTGTACCGATGTGAAGGCTGCTGCAGCTTCTGGCGTTTGCAATACCCATCCTTATGACCGATGGAGTTACAGGTTCTGCAACGATGGAGCTTGTACGGGCAGAATCTAACAAAATGCCATGCTCCACAATGCCAGCATGGCGTTGGGGGCTTCGTTTTCGATGACAGAGCTAAGTTAGAATGTGATGAGCTGGATGCAACAACTGAAGGCGTGCTATTATTAGAAGACTGACGTACCGTGTGGACTTCAGAGTTGTATTTACCACCAGACTGGACCATAGAAGTATCACGCTGGATGTTGATCAAACGTTGATATTCATTAGCGATGTCAGACAGCGTTAATTTAGGATCTTGATCAAGTCGACATAGCAGCCGTGTTCTAATATCGCTAAACTTCTGCGATTGTAGACTGCAAATAAGAATAAGGGCTTTGAACTGATCTTCTGTAAGAGATTTAAGACGAAAACGTTCACATTCGCGATTTACGATGCCAACGTGAGTAAGGAAGTCACTATCTTCGTTCATAATTAACTTGAGGCATCGGTAACGAGTATTGAATAGGGAGGAATTGTCTCCAAACTGCTGACTCAGTGACTGGACAGTTTCAGCAAACGAGCGGTCACGTGGGTTCTGCGGTAGGATCAAATTGCAGTATTTGTCTAACTCACTTGGACCCAACTTGCGAAGTAGCAGCCGGACTTTCCAAGCATCATCTTGCGTTGCAAAATCAAATTTAAACAGATCTTCATAGCGCCGAAACCACATATCAAAAGTAATGTTTGAATCAGGATCATAGTGAAACTCAGCAATGCTGCTTGCAACGCCATCGACTGAAGGTGCAGTGGTAGTGGATGTGCTAGGTGAGGAAGTAGATGAAATTTTCGCGTCCGCAAGCATTTGAATCAGCTTTAGCTGCTGCTCCCATAATAAGTCTATTTTTGATGAATCCATTTTAACACCAGCCCCGTCGCCACTTGTTGGGTTTCTGCTAACGAACGTATAACCAGCAACACAGCAACCTGGAAGCTAAGCTATTTGCAGCGCCCCAGCCCAGCTAACTAGAGAGAGAAGTCCAAAGGTCAGCAAGAAAACGTTTAATTCCACAGGCAGCCGGCAACGAACCAATAAGATTTAGCGTCTCACTAAGTGGGTAACACGAACTGAAGGTGAAAAGGGGAATTTCTGGCGCGAAAATAAGAAATTTAAATTTACACAAATAAATCACAAAAATAACAGGTTACTAAGAGAATTCTGGGGATCTAACATCCCCAACAATTCCTGAGGAGTTAAAAGTGAGTGAGATTTCTAAGAGTACATCTACGATGAAATAAAAAGGGGATAAGGGGCAACCCTAACGAATCCCACTTGAGGATGAAATTTCTCGTGACAATTCTCCATATGCTCTGACTCGACCAGTGGTGACCGAGTAGAGGGCCTTTATAAGGTTAATGTACTTTTGAGGTACGCCTTTTAATGACAAACATTGCCACAAGACTTTACGGTCTACAGATTTAAAAGTTGCTTTCAAGTCAAGAAATACAACTATAGTCGGACGTTGGCGCATATGTCTGTGTTCGAGGATCTGCCAAGTTCAAGTGTTTAGCTTTATGATGGAGTTCTGAAACCTTTCGTAAAATTTATCTTAAACCTCGTTCCAGCTGCAACCAGTTGGATCGTAGGGAAGAACAACAAAAAGGCAAGATGTGTCCCTATCCTCTCGAGTTTTTACGAAACCATTCAACTAGACAGCATATAGGAGACTGTTAATAGGTACCCGTTCAAGAAGTACTCGTTCTGCTCTCATACATAATACTATACATGCACCAGCTAGGTTACGAGAAGTTGCCGTCGGGTTGCCAGGTAAATGAAAAGCACATCGCAACAGTTCTTCATATCAGTTAGGTGAGGTCAAGTGAATAATCACACTAAAATCTTGTGTGTTTCGGAGACAGTATACATGTCTGAGATGATATTCCAGAGTCATATCCAGAGAGGCCTGCTGATTCGAGATGGTTCAAACATTGAAGGCTCTAATGTATAGTGTGTAACGTAGATGCAGTAGACCCGGGACAGTATAGCGTGGACTAGAATCGTTGGCATTGGTGTCAAATGAGAAGGAAGTTAAAGATAAATCTGGAGCTCATAGTCAAAGTAAAAGAAATATCTGTAACTAAAGACGGAATTTTATTATGAAGACGGTGATTATGAGTGCTGTTATTCCTTCGTGGTTGCTCACACCGTGGGAAGGTTCCCCTCCTTGAAATATCTGAAGTGAAGGTTGCGTTTAGATCGATTTTAATGACTTAAAAGCGTGACTGTAGTGGTCAATGAAAAACTGCTTGAAGCCGGTCACACACGGCCTTTTGCGGGTGGTTTTTGATGTGTTAGCTTTATACTCCGAAAAGCTTTACTGTAGGAGACAGAAGTCTTGTAATAAGGTGAGGTGCGCGCTTTAGGGTCGACCATCTCTAACACCACCACTGCTTTGCAGAAAAGCAGAATCGCTGTTATTCAGGTTTTCTGATGGAAACACCTTACTGCCGTGACGCGACTGCACAGTCATCAGTACGACTTCTCCCTCGGATCTTAGGTTTGCTGTTTTTAGTCTTGTCGTTCTTCAACCAACCTGACTGACATAGTAAAACCTTTTGGAATGACTGTCTCAGCTAGTATAACCCGAGTGATTCACCATAGTAGGCGAGCCCGACAGCCCCGTTAAGGTAGCAGCAACGGTCTGGCGACATGTATTAACAAGATATTCTTGAGAAACTGCTAGCTTATAGGTAATAATATTAACTTTCAAAACTATTTCGACTCAATTAGTCGGAGTAAAGTGAAGCAACTAATTATCTAGACACTATATATACACCGAAGTAGACGATTTAATCTATATTGAACAATTAGGAGCTTTTTAAGGTGTCAAAGAGAATATAACGACGATGCCCTGCATACCAACATTGATTTTACCACTGGATTTTTTATAGAGCCATCGCAAACTGATGGCGATAAATTATATTTAATGCCATCGTACTGTAAACAATTGGTGCGAACATAAAATTTGTCCAACTAAGTAAAGGTAGTGGAAACAACGAACTCACATTTGGATCAAAATCTATAGCAGTAACTGCGGCATTGCAACCAAGAAGGGTTGAATGGACTTCACATTTTCCTAGTTTTCAAAAATATTACAAAAGTATAAACATCTGTAAAACGTAATATCCCAGAATAACGAAATATGAATAATACGACCAAAAAGCCGTTATACAGATTATAATACAAAATCTATCCAAAAATATACCAAACTCAGAACACTTGAAGCAAAAAGTTTTTATTTTGGCACCGTTACAAGTTATAATCTGAGAAATAAGAAAATGCTTACTATTTAAATATGTCCACAATCGTACTTTACGATCGAATCCTGCTGACCCAAAAATGTGACCCGATGGAGTAAATCGAACACTGTTTACTTCGCCTTCATTAGCATCCTAGAAACAACAATTATAGAAACATGAATAAAAAGCCTACTAATTTGACAGCAACGCTACGTGGGAGTGCAGACTTGCAGGGTAATGGTTTGTCCAAAGAATCACTGAAAAGTTAGGAGCATAAATAGTGCAAACCTGTCAGTAACGAATATAGTCGAGTTAACTGCATCCTGAAGATTCTTGCGGATTGTTTCTTGAGATTTCCTGCAGAATGCTTAAAACTTAATACCTACCTATACAGTACATCATATTCTATGTTTTTTAACCTTTCAACAGTGCTTTGAAGAGTCTTAACCCTTTTAATGAGTTGTACGTTATCATCTTCGAGTTGCCTGTTTCTTGTTTCTAATGCTTTAGTAGCTAGTAAATGCGAGGCCTGTTCATCTGTAAGCAACTGAGAATGCAAGTTGCATAACACCAAAACAACAGACTTCTTTTATCTCCTCCAGCTCCTTAACTTTTTCCATTAGGTTATGATTCTGCCTTTGATTAGCCTTAAGGCATTCCTCTAACTCTGAAATCCTTAAGAGTACGTTCATATAAATGAACAGCTAACTTCATGTTCTTTGACTGCAGCAAAATGTCTTTCTCTTGAAGAACTTTGTTTAAATCAATAACACTTTGAGCGAGCTAGAACATTGCACAGATAAACATGACAACGTACATTCCCTTTTTGTCTATGTAATTCAGTAACCTCTTCCTGTAAATGAAACACTTTTTGTTCATAG
Source organism: Schistosoma mekongi (assembly GCA_034768735.1). Classification (NCBI taxonomy): domain Eukaryota; kingdom Metazoa; phylum Platyhelminthes; class Trematoda; order Strigeidida; family Schistosomatidae; genus Schistosoma; species Schistosoma mekongi. The sequence continues at coordinate 54,278,608 of CM068306.1, forward strand.
TCATAAGATTTGACGGACTTTCTAAAAAAACGGGTTGAATATTTCGGAAAAACTCTACATCTTTTCGAATTCCAGCTGGATTTTAGATTTATCCTGTTGACTTAATGCTAATTCATGTACAAGACGTGTGTTTTCTGCCTTAAGATATACCACAAGATCCTTGTTGGAGTTGTCTAAAGTTGTAAGTATAATTATATGCAGACAAACATTGTGCGAAAATATCATTGAAAAGCGACTTTTCTACAATATCGCGTTCACTCAGTGATAAAACGATGACGTCTTTCCATGATGGGACTTCTTTTTCCATTTACCTATCACAAGGCCACGCCTTATGCAGCGCGCTCAGAACGTTTTGTCTTCAATACAAAATATCTTTACAAGAAGCGTTTTTCTAGGCATTATGATGCTATTCTGGGCCTTTGGTAGAGTCTAGTGTGATCTGAGCATTTGACTAAGCCATATCTCTGATTATGGCAGATAATTTGAAGGTCGATGTGACTTGAGAGTGAGTGAATGTACCTAAGGACGGTGGATTTTGCAAGAACCAGCAACTATCGCACTACCAGATAGTCGTTTCGTTGATTGAAAGACAAGTGTTATGATGTTATAATACAGGAAGCCATTTGGACAGGGATATTAATGAATAAGATGAGTGAGTGAATGGAATTAACAGAGACAGTTACATTAACGTACATCAAATTCGTTGATAATTATAGATGTGTGGTGTGGAAATTGATTATTCTTCGCTCACATCGTAAGATGGAATCCTGGGGGTTTGTACATAGTTGTTCAACCTCCTCTGTAAGTTACTTATTGAGATGTCTGAGGTTAGGTTTGTGAGTAGAGCATACCAAATGGATCAGAAAAGTATGAACTCGCCCGAAAGTTTGTTCCTCTGCTTGATTCTTCGAGAGTAATCCATTTTTAAACTTTTTCCTTCAGTTTTACTGTACTCTGTTTATTTTGGAATAGAATTTGCAGTTTTGTTGGTAGTTCCGCAACCACGAGAGTAACCAGTTTTGGGAACAAGTTATATCTTCGCCTCTGTACATTATTTAATAGAGTAGAGCAAACACTGTTGCAGCTGGCCGACTTGCCTGAACAAAGTGCCTTCAGTATCTGAAGAATCGTCGTCGAGATTAAGTGGATAAAGCCTATTGTCGTATTCATAGCTAGGGAGGTTTCTAAGGTATTGAAGGTGGGTAATCATTGCTCTCTGTCTTGCAAGGTACAATGCGAAGAGCGTTATCATTTCTGGTTTTGTTAATATTTTCCTTTTAGGCGTTTTGGTTGCAATTGCACTAGGATTTGTCGACTTTCTTCGTGTCACAAACCAATAAAAGTGTTTTGGGTCTTTCTGTAATCTGTTTTGGTTTGGTTGCGAGTATGGTTTCCCACCTTGGAGCTGCATTTTCTCAGTGGTGTTGTGTAGGAGCATTAATCTGATTCCTAAGTAGACACATTTTAGTTGTAATATACTTTTCTTATTGACCAAGAAAGTCGAAGTTTACCTTCTATATCCGGTAGGCTGTTTGCATGGATGTTTCGTCAGTAAAACAACGTAGTTGGGTATAGCATCTGAAATGTTCCTTTTAATAAGTTCCTAGTGTTGAGTGTTGCCACCACGTGGTCTACTGATAAGGATTTGGGGCATATGAATGCCGTAGTGATGCTCACTTGTTGCATAATCAGCCGAAGAAATGAAAAGCATATCCTCATCGAACGTGAGCTTAGGTGAATTTTCATCAGTAGTAATCAACAGTAATTCATCTTCCTGCCTCTTTACTATTCCAACAGCGTTTACGATCCCAGATCACCTACTGATCACTGGCTGTTTATTTGCAATCATTGAGTTCCGCCACATCATCGTAAACAAGATACAGGTGCATCATGAGCTCACGGTGGGTTTAGACCACATGGTCTCCTTATGTTCAGGTAACTTCACGTTTATTCAACCAGCTACCTAGAACTTGGTTTGAATTTTCTTACATGCCAAAAGTTTAGTCTATTCCTCAAACCTACGATAGCAAACGATTATGAAAGTTATCTAGACAAGTTTTACAACTATTTAAATATTTATTTTTACCATACTTATGGTATACAGCAGCATAGATTTTAACAGACCTGTCGCTTGGTAACAGTGATATTCTGTAACACTGTATCAAGTAGCCAACCAGTATTTATATATATGACACATTAATCGAGCACTTTAACCTGGGTCTAGCCTTGGCTTTATCTATACGTTGTTATTGTGCACGATGCACGTTAATAAAGGTTAATTGTTAAACCAGCTGACGAATTCTATTATAGAATGTTAAGCCATCTTGAAAATTCTTAGATTTTAACTACGCACATCATGTGTAAGATTGTGAATTTTACTGTTGTATTTTTATCAAATTACATAATATGTCATAATTAGGTTTCTCAGTGTATGCTCATGCTTAACTTTGTCCCGCTCCTTTAGTACATATCAACAGAATTATTAGAATTTTCTACAACACTACGCATCACATCCTTATACGTGATGGGTGTGAAAACTGTTATCTAACGTTGTTTCACAATGTAAACGAGAGGAGTACTGGATGTTTAGAAGCTAGTTTAAAGTACGGGAATGCCAACTGCCTACAATATGAACAAACTCCGTCTAGCCTTAAGAATTTGAAAACTGTGTGCTTTCAACTAGCTAACTGTTCGTTAACATGCACATAATAATTTCCCAACGAAATTGTATACCATTACTGTGACTTATGAAATATGACCAGTAAAACTGGTGAAAGAACTAAGTGGAACCCTGCAAATGAAGTTAAACCGCATGTGTTTTTGAAAACAAAGTATTATCTGCACATAGCGGGTGCTGACTGACTTTGATAACTTTCACACATATGACAACTTACCACTCGGTAACGTTAACTGATAGTCTAAGGACACTGACTGTCCTTGTGTGGATTGTTACTTTGGGTAGGCCTGCAAATCAGCCCCGGAGAAAAACCGACATTGTTGCACCCGTCTCTATCCTGATTACAACGGACACCATTGTCATGAATTTAATTTGTCAAAGCTCATGGTATTTCAGATATTCATTCGGTACCTAATCTTCCTACTAAAATGTAGTACTCACGGTTCATCGTGGGATGAAATTCACTTTGGTTCCATAAAAGCATTATGGTATTTTTAATCGAAGTCCACGAGCCCAGTTGACCATAGCAAGTTTCATCAGGCTAGAGCCATCGAGAAAACAACTAATTGCTGTTTCATGAAGTTAAATCGCGCATATTTCCACAACGACAGCATCAGAGCTGCAGGCGTACTGCTCGCCGTCTAACAGTATTAGAACAACCACGATATTTTATTCATTGCCGTACAACTATAAACAGTGCAAATTATTTTTGCGTTGAGACATTGAGTTAGCAGTTGATTTTCTTCCTACTCACTGACGTTCATCTAACTGCAGTTAAATATCCATCCACGATTCATTTGAATGTCTGCATTTTCACTAATTAAAAACCATTTTTAAGAGGTTATATGTCCATTGTCACTGTCACTTAGTTTTATCATTGTTAATAAGTAACAACGTAACTTTCCACGACTAAGCGAACTGTAAAAGGTTAAGAAACTGACCGAAACGAAAAATAATATTTATTTCATTAGCTGTTATACTTCACTTGGTCCGTTAATACGCGCGAAACTCAAAATACTCACAAAGACCAAATGTCATCCATAACTCAATCCGATTTTATACTTTGAAATATCGGCGATAAAACTATAGATATTAAAAGTCCCTACACTTATCATTCCATAATTTTTAATTTATCGCAATAAGCATTGTAATTTTGTGATATTTACGTAAAAATACCTGTGTTATATATTTGGCCCTACTAATAAAATACATTTGGGTCTAAATCAATGCCGGTGTCCCAGCAATTGTTACTCCTAATGTCTATGCCATTTTCGCATGCCAACAACAACCTAGGCGTTCGTAAATACATTGTTACTCATTGCTGTTCAATCGGATTGTGCCAACTTCTTTTCAGTTTATCATTACTTGGCTACCACATGCAGCACAGTGGGTCTTTTGCTGTCTTGTCACTTTTTGAAATATGTGACTATTTAGCAAAACCGTATTTTATATCAGGAAATAAATTTTAATGTCGTAGGTGTTAAGGAGACAGAAAATCTTTACCACCACAGTTAGAGTGGGGTGAAGTCTGGATTTGTTAGGTAGTGAGACCACTCCATTTAGGCATTTACAGCGTAGAAATCAATATGATGGTTTATACCAATGGCTTATCTAGCTTATTTGCTAAACTACCCACTAAGTCTAATTTCTATTGCATGATAAGTGGAATAGTGCAATCGCATAACCAACGTAGGGTTATGCGTAAGTTACCTTAAGATTGATGGCCAGTATTCTCAATCAATTCAAGGTCAGCCGCGAGTTAGGATGATTGCTACATGGATAGGTACAGAGAATTTACAAACTGGAGGCCGCTTGCTTTATTTCTTCCCCCTAGTTTGCTATCCCCAAACAACTTGCCGTTCTATGATCCGAGGATAGAGGACGACACTTCCAGTAGAGGTAAGTTATTTGATTAACACTATCTCGGTCAAATCAAGTAGTGTTGGACTGTTCGCCAGTGCTAACCTAATAATTACAGGGTTTTGGAAGGCAATTGGTAAGGTTTAGGTCTGGTGATATAAACAGTGTTAAAGTTTGCATTATGAGAGAAAATGTAGCTAAAGACAACAAGAACAATCCACATGAAGAAATCAAAAACTTGAAGAACAAAGGTAGTGAAGTGAGGACTGATGATAAGAGTGGATGTTGTTATAGTAGATACTTATCTAGTACACAGGTATAATTAGAACTTATGCGAACGATGTGAAACAACATGCAAAATTTTTTACACTTAATTTCATTCACAATATCTCATTTACACACTGAGAACCATGTAAAGGACATTCAGGTAGTTTGGTGGTAGCCCCACACAACAGGACTGAAATCAGCCAAATATAAAAATAAAACTGAGTTAAGCTACTGACTGTGATAAGCTCCTTCTTTAAGTTGGCTTTATTTAGAACGAACGTGTGAACAAAGCATATTGACGATATATTGAGTATACCTGATAACGTGAATTATTCAAAGTAGGTTTTCAAAACTTCTAGTACAGCTCGTTCAAGCTTTAAACTCACAGAAGAAAAATAAAATGACAAATAATATTTCGTGAACGTTTACATTTTCTAATAAAATGACGAAATTTTTAAAGATTTTGGTGACAGAAAGAAACTTGGGGTGGACAACAAATTTACTGTCATGATTTTCGGCAAATAGGTCATAAATAAGGTTTGGTAGAACTACTCTGCTACTGAACATCAAAGTTGTGGAAAATCGATAAACCCGTAGGCCAAAATATAGCAGTACGAAGTACCTTCAAGAAAATAATTAACTGTGGGGCTGGCAAAAGCTTTAGTATTAGTGTCAACTGTTTGGAAGTTGCTAAAAGGCTTACACAACCCTTTACCCAGTCCAAAGACAGCGAATTGTACTGATCTAGAGTACTTAATTACGTTCAAAACATGCAGGATCAGATCCCATAACTTGTGACATCATCGCAGCATCAACCCTAATAGAAATTGAGGATTCTCGTAAAAAATGAAGATAAATTCAATCAAGTGAGCTGCAGGATTAACCAACAAATCATGTAAGACAGACATCGACGATTGGGTCTCTACTCATTAAACTACAGGCGGCCTCAATGCAGACTTGTTCTTGTTGCAAGTGCATCAGACTTTTAAATATTTGTAAAATTTTGATCACTTGTCTTACTCCCTTAATACTTGATTTGTACATGCTCTGTCTGAGACATTTTCGGTTCGTTCATACCATTTTAGTTTGATTGTTCATTTTCTAACTTCAAGTAATCACTATTCTTAGTGTTGGTGGGGATTTATCTCTATCATTTATCGTCCCAAACAATTATGGTCGACAAGATCGTACAAACTTATTGTTACGCTTTACCCTGTTTTGTTTTTGTATGCTTTAAACTTCGGTTGCGATCCTACACAGTTTAAACCCTATCAATCTTAACGTCTGGAATTTTTGATCTTACACTGACAGCAGCTTATAACCTTCATAGTAGTCCTTAATACCCTAATACTGTCTATTAATTAATACTAATTTCTCCTTCTTCCAAACATTCCACTCCGTGGGGCAACTCTAGACAAACTGTTTACACGAAAAACATCATGGTTTTTTGACTAAATGTTTACTCAGCGTGCTTTGTGAAACTGTGTCCCTAGTCTTTTTGATTAGAAGCTTTAAAGGACGGTTAGATGATTAGGTAAGTCCACACTGCTATTCATCATCCTCTTGAAACGGCCGCTAAACCAAAGGATACCCCGACTTGCTTCTCATAAGCATCTGTTTACCAGTCGTTTACCTCTAAGACACAACTCCGCTACTTATTCGCACTCGCATAAGCGGCTCTTTAGGGCGCATCACATTCCCCTCCCACAAGTGTTTGCTTTGGATTACAAAGACTACAAAGTGGAATGTCCTTACCGAGAATAACATATGTTTAATTGTAATTCACTCTGCAATTTTCGAAGATAACGACCTACGTAAGTGTAGATAGGTAGGAACTGGCTTTTACATGAACTATAGTAATGGGCGATGCTGAATCATTATACTGCTTGTCTGTGTAACACGACAGCAAACTCCTTAAGTTATTTACCAAATCAAGTGGGTTAGTACTATCTGAACATTTAGTTATAAAAAGCAGGGGAGGTTTTAGTTCTGTAGTGATGTTATACATTGACATCCGATATAGGACCTCCGAAAATGATAATTCCCGGGTAGTACTAGGTTTCTCATGTAGGTTGCAGAGTCTCTTACAGGTGAGGTACGCCTTCTGGACATAAGTACGTATTTTGTGATCCTGCTCTGTACTTTTTGTGTGAATGTTTGTTACTTAGTGATGTGATATGTTGGAATTCGAATGACGTACAGACTAAAATGGGGCGTCGTTGTTGGTAAGATGATATGAGATAGGGAATACGTCATATATGGCTGGACATAAATCATTTTGATCAGTAAAGAATTTTTGTGAGAGAACTTCTTTATAAAATGCCAAATATGCGAAACTGCTCATTTGGAGCATCTTGCCCCTTTCATTGCCATGTACAACTTTATAATCGATTTGCCTAGTTCGTCGAACCATTTGGTGCTTATTTTTTGCCTCACTCCTTTCATATGATTAAAATGGTTATTTACGTATTAATTTTAAGGGTTGCCATTATATAATCTTTGTTATAGGGGGCCTAGATTTTTGAACTCTGACTTTCTTCTTGTGTTAAAATGCTTGCCCGTGTTATCCTAAGTTTTATTATCTTATGTTAAAATGTATACCCGAGGTGTTAATAATATTTTTGCAACTGGTAAGATTGCCCTCACATTATAAATCGCGCTTTTACTTTTCTCTGTGTGGTATAGCCTATCTGTTCCATCGATTTTATTAACCCATAAATTGCCCTATTTGGTTTAACTCTTCATATTCAGGGGTAAATCTTACTGCTTATCAGAGTAAGTCCTGATAATGACCTGATCAAAAACAATATTGTTTTTTGTATATACCGCTATATCAAAGTTTTCAGTATTTTAGGGATACATTTTTATAGTATTTTGATAACAAACATAAAACTTTTAGCGTGGACTAATCTTACTTTCGCCGAATTTGTGGCGCCTTTGAGAATCCTGATTGCAAGCAAAAACGCCGGCTACGTGACTAGCTTAAGAAACCTTTCATTTTGGGCGATAATCAGTTCACCGGCGCAGTAGTTAATGAAAACAATGTTTTGCGGTTTTGTATATTAAGCTTACATTGTATGAACACTACAAGCTCTTGTGTCTGTGTCGTTGGTTTATAGTTCTGTCATGCCTTACAAGTGAACTTTTAAAACAGGTACTATTACCTATGTTTTGATTTTCATTTGGATTGTTCTATATTATCGAGTCTTTCCTATTTCTACAGATGGTTGACTGCCTAAGATTAAAAATGGCTGAACGTCACTGGTCACGTCATATTATGATAACGTGCTTCATTTTTGCTGGTATCGGGAACAGACTAGTTTTACAGGTGGTTTAAGAAAGTGCGAGGACACTACAAACACAGTCAAAAGTGATATTCGTAAATAACTACATGAAAAATACTGGTATTGAACAAAATTCCTAAAAACGAGGGGGGATGTTCTCATTGTTGAGTAGAAACATGGCAAATAGTTACCATTCGTAGCGTTATAATATTTTCATTTATAGAAGTCTTTACCGGGCTTAGGAAAAGTTTAGTAGACAGATCATTATTGTATGCACATAGATAGTATGATCTAGTGTGTGTGTAGCCGGTAATAGCTAGCTTCATTTTAATAGCAGGTAAAATTTTGCATGATTGTGTCTCCGATGCTTAAGCGTAAGACATTTTGAATAATGTACTGATTGGAAGGAATGGCATTTGAAATGGAGCAGTTGTGATGAAACAGAAGTTAAATCACTCCATAGGGTTCATGAAACAGCTAATCATAAGGTGGTGTTCTAAGCTCATTAACATGAAGTTTACTAATGAATACAGGAAACATAGCTATAGTCGAAGGTCGCTGGATGCCCATAAGTTAATTTTTCCACACTTTATTCGACTGTTAAAAACAGTGGACCGAAGGTTGTGTTATGGCACGAAGATAATAAGATGACACTGTTATATCACTTTCTTCTGGGGGGATACATGAACTCACAAGTTGAATCCTTTCTGATACAAGAACTGAGTAAGCGTGTCTTGATAAATGGGTATCTTTGCTGAATTTTTAATTCTGAATTAGTAGGACTTGTCAAGATTTCGGGCTGTTTAATAAGTTTTAAGCCAAGGTTCTTGTTTAACCAAAATGAATTAGTCCGCAGAAATTGTTCCTTTAATTTGTTCTGGACGTAATCAACAGTCCTTAGTATGTCATTTAGTTCTTTATTTTATACAGAATGGATTGTCAAAGTTGACTTGACCTAAGTCCCTTGACCAGATCCCTTGAGTTAGTAGACTATGTTACCACCATGTCTTAACTAATTACACAACATATTGTCCAGAACAGTTACAAATTGGTTATCCACGCAACCGGAAGGAGCCTGATCGTGTTGCAATTCTCGACTTTATCAGAGTATCCGACGCCTTTTCAAACTACCTCTATCAAAATTCGGTGATTATGGACCCCACCAATCAACTAATACTATGCCTTGGAAATCATTTAGGTAGCCTAAATCTTGCAGCAGTTTCAAAAGTATTGAAGTAAAATAAGAAGATATAGCGTCTTGTTTATCGGGAGGAATCATTCACAAGAATCATTTTGTAAACCAGGTCTTGAACCCCTCGTATATGTCTACGACCTAGACGCACTATATCCAATTTAGCGTAGACGGGACATAAGGGAGCTTTATAACTACAGATTTAAGGATAAAACAGCAGCGTCTTCAATAAAGGTAGATACAAAGTAGCACCTGCGCCTAACCATCATTTTTTGACATTAGCCTAACATGTAACTTGAGAGAGCTAGACTTTAGTCATTCATTTTATCTACGTAACACAAAAGCGCAGACTAAGAGATGAATGTAAGTAAAGTCATTGACATATTTCACGTACTTTGGTCTAGCCTATCACACTCATTCTGAATCTGTTTCTCACACCATTAAATATGCAATTACGACCCCACCTAGAAAACCAAAATGTCATCATAGCCTCAATTTAAAAAGATGCTAAAGATGACAACTTGGAACGAACAAGCTGTACATTCAACGAATCCAACGTGCGAAAACCATCCTGGGGAGTTGTGAGTGTTTTCATCAAATCTCAGAATAGGGGCGATCCCCTCACAATCTGCATATTAAATGACACTGACCATCTAAAGATAATGGCCATAATCATGAGTATCTATAGTGGACCGTGTGGTTAGGCTTAAAACATTGGTCATCATCGAGCAGACACACTGTCGAAATCCTACTGATTCATACTAACTATCTACTTGAACAATCAATATGCACTGTCCTATTTGTTTTAAATAATCGGATTTTGCCTTGACATAGCAGTCCCACCAAGAGCATCCTTAGGCCAACTGGCGCGCTGATTACGAAACTACCAAGTAGGTTACTATTTCTAGTGTCAAAATTCTATAACTCCAATTGCGGCATAAAAACCCCGTAGATTTTTTTGGAATTGTAAGCAGAAGATTACGGTTGGTTAAATGCAAATGTCAAAACGTCAGTTCGTGAAGTAAGATTCCTTATGTATGCCAGAATAGTACTAATATCCTCACAGTTACGTTGAGTTCAAACCTGTGCTAAACATCAGGCAGTCAACCGGCGTATAGTAGTTCATGAAAAATTACTAGGTATTGTGGTACTGAATTTATCATCGGTCCTTAAGCAGCCAGGTTTGTAAAATGATAACATGCTGGGAATATCCAATGAGAGTATAATACCATCCGATTGGACGGCATTATCCTCTCAGTGAATTTTTGTACAATATTCGGTAAAACTTCCGACGTCATATGTGATAGGATTTGGAAGTTATTCAAGCAAACAGATTATAAATTAACAAGCAAACCAGCCAACACTGGCTTTCCGGAGTTTTCTAATCATGATATTCAGATAAACTAAGCTGAATCCCATATAACCGGTATGATCCTGTTTGCAGTTACCGAATTCCCTTTACATCATGTGTTGGTAACTTTGTGTAAACTAATTATCATGTAGAGAACACCTTGTTGATATAATTCGAGTCGGGAAGTGACTAAGTAGAAAGCCTAACTGGTAAGCGTCCGACAGTAGAAAAGGCTAAAAGTAATTTTGGTTAGCAGTCAATAATTGCTTAACAGTAATAAGGTAATTAACTTGTAGTTGGAGGTAACAACATTGCAACGAAATTCGCCCCTGAGACTATTCATATATAGCACAGAATTCCAGCGTGGATACCAGTATTAGATTAATGATAAATGGACATTAAATAAAAGTAATGGAATTTCCTATTTGTAAAATGAGTGAAGTTGTCATTCATGTCAGGTAAGTTAGGTAAATACTTAATTTCACGTATCAAAATAAGGTGTACATTCATACAAAATTATTGCGAATCAAGCTGGGATATGTCAAAATCAATGCTAGGGATTCTCAATATAAATTGATATATGTATTAGGTTTGTAGAAACAAAGAAATAAACCAGTTACTTCTGGATTTTTTTGATTTAAAAGAGCAATACGACCAAAGTAATAATTAGTACTGTTGTAAAGTATGGATGGTTGCTCGATAATAAAAAATAACTGCTAAAATTGATTAAAAAGCACTACCTCTTATAAATGACATTTATTTTCTTTTCATAGACCAAATTACCTGCTATATTATTACTACCTATTATCCTACGTCAAATTAATGGATGTCGAGGTGAGTAACGATGTGGGCTCCGACTATAACCATCCAACAAGAACTTACGAAGAACAAATACAATGTGTGGGTGTGTTCGCCCAACCTATGGCTTCAGAAAAATTAACAAAGCGTTTGTATAAGCTTGCACGTAAAGCCAAACGCATAAAGAGAACAGATGTTGGTATCAAAGCAATTCTAAAAGCCATAGAAAAGAAAGGCGCATCGGGCATCGTCGTGTTGGCCGGTGATATTAGCCCATTTGATCTTATATCTCATGTTCCATTGGTGTGTGAAGAGCACGACATACCTTACTGCTATGTCCCGTCGAAATTCGACCTCGGTGCTAGTGTGTCCTCGGTTACTCCTATACCTATTGTTTTTATATCACGCGATGAACAGTATGGTGATTTATATGATAAGTGTTACACTACAGTTGATGCATTACCCCTACCTTTATGAGATCCGTTGCATCAGAAAGTTGCTCTACAAACCTATTATTGCATTCATTCTACACAGTTTGCCTATTGTAACACGATAATAATGATAATGGTACGAATTTTCTCTGTATAACTTAATGATTCCGTAGAACTGGTACATATTTCGAGAATGCAGAAATTGTCGATAGGGTAGGATATCGTGACATGATTCCGTAAATGAACCAAATAGCAGTGTTATTTTTAAAAAAACAAACAGCTAGCTGTGGCATTCATTTATTCAAGAACAGTCACAAATAAGTAATCAGTCATTAACGACCTATGACATGGGACTATGTACGTTAGCTCAAGTTACCATACCACAATTAGTGCGAGGTTAAATTAACGTTATTAATACCAGATTATAGTTCAACAGGAGGAAAGGTATACCCCAAAAAATAATGTAAGGCACTAATAAAAATATATCAGTATAAATCGAATAAATATAAATAATAATATCCGAGATGGAATGTAATTAGGCCTAGCATCTTAGAAGTGAGGATGTTCATAATAAATGTAAACGTAAAGGGATATACAATGCGTCCACAATTCATTATAATACCAAATAAATACCAGTAGGAATAGTATGGCATACTACCACATAGTTCTGAAAGACTATTCAGTCAGTTACACGGTAGAACTTGGTACATGCGTACATCCGTTCAACTTGCCATACCATGCCTCAATTAGTAAACACCAAATTTTCGAACCAAATCCGAGAGTAGTGGAGGTAATAGCAGTATTTGTATTAATGGAGAGGATTAGAGGTCGGAGATAAGATTTAAGAGAACGTAAGTCAGTAAATGGAAAATCATGATGAGTTCAAAAGCTCAGAATTTGGAAGAGGACAAGGAATGAATCCCCTTTCACCATTGCAAACAATTTTGAGTTGTGTCGCCCAAAGTCTAACCATTGGTCACGATCATCATGCTAACCTCAACCAGGTAGTCTGTACCTATTAACATGGCTCAGCCCATGGTTTGTCCGCTACTGGCTTTCTTCCAGCCTATACCAGACCGCATTGCTCGTCGAGGTAGGCGGTGGTTGGGCATACGTAACACGTGGCCTAACCACCCCAGATGATGAAGATTTATTACTTCATCAATAGACTTACCGTATTTACCTAGTTCTTTACTCCTAACCCACATATTGCTTAATCGGTGATCTCAGCAAACACGAGCAATGCTTCGAAGACATCTATGACCGAATACTAGGAGCCTATGAATATCCTCTATCCTTAATGGCCATGTTTCACAACCATTAAGTAGAACTGACTGGACTATTGCGCAGTAAACGCGATTTTTGGTCATTAGACGGATATCTCACCTACACCACAAGTGACACAAATTGGCAAAAGCCAATCAGGCCTTCAGTGTATGAGCCAAGATTTCATCAGACACCAGCCTGTCTGGACTGACAAGACTCCCAAGATAATTGAAGCGGTCAACACATCCAGTTACTTCGCCTCCTATCACTAACTTCAGTGCCGAAGCAAGTAAATCCTGAAGCAACATTTTATACTTGGATGGGAAGAATCGCGTCGAAAACATCCTTACATTCATGTTTAAGGTAGCCAAAAGAGTTTGCATTTTACCAGCATCTTCGCCCAATAGAACTATATCATCTGTATATTCTAAGTCAACAAGTTAATCTCCTGGAAGGATATTAACTCCTGAGAAGTCAGGCGACGAGAATGTCAATGATAAAACTAAATAAAAATGGAGATGACGGACAGCCTTAGTGAACACTGCTTGAAGTAATCAATTCTGAGGACAGTTTGCCAGAGCTTAGCTCTGACTTGACCAGTAGTGTTCGAGTAGAGTGCCTGTCTAAGGTCAACGTACTTCTTCGGCACACCTTTCAATAACAGACATCGTCACATAACCTCACGATCAACAGAATCAAACGCTGCCTTAAGGTCGATGAATACAACTATTGTTGGACGTCTAACAGTGTGAATATGTGCCAGAACCTGTTGAAGTGTGAATATTTGGTCTATACAACCACGTCCAGGTCTACAACCACCTTGGTTTTCTCGAGTTTTCTCTTCACGAGTCTTAGTTAGGCGTCCAAGTATTATCGAAGCTAATATTCTAGACACTATATTCTTTGAACCGATTCCTCAGTAATTGTTACAAGAGGACTCCTATCCTTCCTTATAGATCGGGATGATTGGTGATCGAGATCAGCAAGATGGGATTACTCCCAGCTCCCAGATTCTAGCCAAGATCTCACTTGATCTCGTTGTCAAAACTGAACCATCATCCTTAAATATCTCAGGTGTTAATCTGTCAGGTCCTGTTGCTCTTCCTCGCCTTAGATTCCCTATAGTCTTCTCAACTTCGCTAAGACTTGGGGGACTGATATCAATCTGCCATTCCGATTGCTTGGGGATGGTGGGCAACTGAGGTGAGATCGAACGCCAATTAAACTGTCCCCTAAAGTGTTTTGCTCATCGGTCTAATCTTCTGGACTGACAGCCCCATCTTATTCGGAGATAATTTCACTTACATCAGGATTTCTGTTACCTGTTTCCGTGATAAGTCTGGACAGTCATCTAATGTTACCTATTACCACTGCCTTTTCCATCTCCTTAGCTTTTACTATCCACCACTGCTCACGATCATTGCGTAGGCCTTTAGCCAGCCTTTGTTTAAGTTACCTTCCCTCCTCATCACGTTCAGAGTCAAACAGGATGCGTTGCCGAGCATCTATCAGTTCAGTAGATGCAGTTGAGATCTACTGATTTTTCTAAACCTTTTGATTTAGCTTACTAGTAGATATTGCTGCTGTTTCAACAGCGTTTTGGATATCATTCCAGGCTGACTCAGTGTGGGTACCATTTACATAGTTGGTTAGTTAGTTTTCTAGTTGTTCCTGAAATGTATTCTTGACTTTCTCATCGTTTAGTTGAACTGTGAGGAGGATCCTTGCCGTGGATCTTTTACGCTCATACTAAAGTATGATCTGAGTCTGAAAATGTGCTCCAAAATGAGCAGCAGTCTTCTATCGAGTCTCTTCAACGACGGCTGATGACAATGTGGTCTATTTGAGTTCAGCATTGAGTTGATTGTGAGGGTCGCCATGTCAACTGATATATTTCCTTATATTTAAAGTTGGTGTTTGCGAGAAACAGACGGTTATCTGGACATGGTTGTAGCAGATGCATGTTCGTCTAGGTCGTACCATGCCTATCAGGTGTTCTTTAGGTACCTCAAGAAACAACACCCTTCCATGTTCTGGGCAACTAGTAGGTGAAAACCGATCTCATACCTGTAACAGCATGCTAGATCATTTTGTTTGAGGTCAAATCTCACTTTTAACTCCTAATAACTCTCTAATCCGTACGACTAACCCTTCTCGCATAACCTTATCATCTTACGCCGTTATTGGTGATGGTTCGAACCAACCAATAACGCTCGATTAGGTCATCACAATGGGCAAGCCTTACTATCAAGTCTAGGTAGCAACAATGGTCGGGTAGAGAACCATTCAATCTGACTGGATAAAAATATTGATGTGGATTCAATAGCTTTTCTATATAACGTCATTAAGATGTTAAAATTTGTTGAACGGTGAGTCTCCACAACCTAGTTCAAGTGAATTCTTATAATGTTCGGATTATTTGACGACACCATGTAGCTAAGGTCAAACCCAACATGCCTAAATGTTCCCTTCAAGTAATAAATTAATAAATGCGATAAAGTAAGTTTATTTTACTGTATGATTTCAACATGTATTAATATTTGTGCTAGTATTTGCGTGGTATGTTCTCTGCTTCTTCCTAGTATTCTCTCCAAGGTCAGTACTGTTGTTTGAGCTTCAGTTATCAATACAAATTAAGTGGCTTATTTGTATTTTCAGTTTCTTACAAAGTGGTGAAGTCATCTGGAATAAGTAGTAACTCTAGTGAGACAATCATAAGGTATGCTACTCATGTAATTCAGTGAGCCGTTGCTGCTGCCTTGAGCTTGCCTATCATAACAAATCGGTTTATACTGGCTAGGACGGTCGCTCCCAGGGCTTTTACCATCCCGGTCAGGTCAGTTTGAGAGCGCAAGATTAAAAGCAGCAAGCCTAGGGTGTAATGGCGAAGTCAATTTACCGACTGTACAACCGCGTCACGGTAGTATGGTATTTTCATCAGAATATATGGATGACAGCGATTCTGTCATTGAAAAAAGTGCCATAGTTTGACTAATATTGCAAATTCGAGAAATTCACACTAGTTTCAGACCTATTCGAAGTTGTATCGATCAAATATTCATCATTATCCGGGTTTGAAAATATAAATATGCTTATCAGCTTCCAATATTGATGGTCTTTTTGCTTAGATGTAGCATTTGACTCTGTAGAACCCCCCTTCTGACAACCGGAGCAACAATTAATGTACTCGACCGACCTCAAACAGCTGTCCCCTGGACACTGCGGTCACACTCTCAGGTCATTACGACCTCTTCTAATCCTCTTTCACTTTCAGGTTCCTCAAGAATGACCCTTCCACGGTGTGGGCAACCGGGAAGTGATAACCGCCCTCATACCTCTAACAGCACAAGAGATCATTTTGCTCGAGGTCAAATCCCACCCTCAACTCTCAGCAACTCCCTTATTCCCACGATTAACCCGACGAGCCTAACCTTATCACCTGACGCCTCTAATGCTAATGGTTTGAGTTCACAAAACGTTATTCCTGGTCTCCTGTAACCTCGCACTAAACTACATATCGGAGCTTTTAACGTTCGAACCAAATAGGACAACAGGCCTCCTTAGCCATGACCCTTAATTCTCGTTCTATCGATGTCTGCTGTCTCTCTGAAACGCGTATACAGGATCCAAGTACAGTCATTCACCTGACCTCACCTTGTGAAAACAAAGAACCGGTCCGGTTCACCCTTCGTGTTTCCGGAGACCCCACCGCTACCACTCGAGGCCTTGCTGGTGTTGGTATAGCACTAAGTTCAAAAGCTGAACAGGCTCTCCTTGACTGGATTCCCATAGACAGTCGTTTATGCGCTGTCCGTCTAAACGGGACGGTAAGAACTCGGAAAGATAGGGACACACGCCGTTGCCTCTTTGTTGTCTCTGCCTACGCTCCCACTGATTGCAGCTCTGATGAAGTAAAGGATGAATTTTACAGAAAGCTTTCCGACCTCCTTCGTGAAGCTAAGCGTACTGATGTAGTGATTATGGCTGGTGACTTTAATGCCCAAGTAGGTAGATTAGACGAAACCGAAAGGCACCTAGGTGGATCCTATGGTGTCGAGGCCCAAAGAACAGATAATGGCGACCGTTTATTACAACTATGCTCAGATAATCGTCTATTTCTCGCAAGCACTAACCTTAAACATAAAGAAAGACATAAGTTGACATGGCGGCCTCCACAGTCAACTCAACGTTGGTCTCAAATAGACCACATTGCTATCAGCCACCGTTGGAGAGGCTCGATAGAAGACTGCCGCTCATTTTGGAGCACATGTTTAGACTCAGACCACGCTTTAATACGAGCGCGTATTAGTCTGCGTCTCACTGGACGTAAAAGACCCACGGCAAAGATCCTCATAAGAGTCCAACTTAATGATGAAAAAGTCAAGAATATATTTCAGGAACAACTTAAAAACCAATTAGTCAACTCTATAAACGATACCCACCCCGAGTCAGCTTGGAATGATATCCAAAAAGCTGTTGAAACAGCAGTGATATCTACTAGTAAACTAAACCAAAAAGTTAGGAAAACTCAGTGGATTTCAGCTGCGTCTACTGAACTGATAGATGCTCGGCAACACATCCCGTCTTTTTTATTACCATTGACGTGACTACCATTTCTTCTCTTGCTGTACTAACGTTATGTATCAAATTTAACCGATGTATACGTGTACTAAGTTCTATGTTGTATGTACATAAATATACAGAATACTGACCTTTCACTATTAGAAAGACTATTATTTATATGTTACTATACTAGAAAACGAAAGGAGTAGTACCATCCATAAGATTAGTATAAAGTAAGTCTAGGTAGACTGTACGATGCATAAGTTACGGAAGATTTATTTGCACTGACCAATTTTAGAAATAACGCTTATTTATTAGCTCTTGGGAACAATTTCTGGAGAACATATTGCTTTCTATATAATCAGTAGCAAATCACTTATCACAACTAAAGTCATCGGTTATCACATACACAATCCCAACTGAATGCCTGGTATACTTATTCGTATTGAGTTTCTGCATTATTGTTTATTTCTTAGCCTGAAGCAGTACAGTTTGTTTCGAAAGCCTTACCATTTTACATCCCTCTATTTACACTTAGGTCACTTTGCTTACTTTTCCTATCGTAGGAGTCTTAAACAAGACTATTTTTTAGCGGATGGAAGTCATTTTCTAAAACTGCATGAACACGGCTCTGTACTAATTTAGTGAATACAATCTGTGCTTAAACATGCTTGATGCTTCATTTTCGCAGTCACTATTGGCAAAGTGAGATTACCAATAGTTATCATGTTTAGTTAAAAGGTTAAGTTGTAGTTGTGGTATCAGCCGCTTCGTTGTCGTTAGTAATTAAGGTGACACTAGAATTATTCTAGTTGGCTTAAGTCAATAAATTGAATACAATGAATAAGTCTGTAAATCGCCTATTAATTGTAATATTGACTACTTTATTATAACTTCCGTCATTTCACTTTTGAGTGCCGTTTTGATATTATTATGTTATTTAGTTACACCGTTTTTAATCATATCAACAAGTAATGAATTAAGAATCTTCATTTTTGGTAAGCTCTTTTTAACTTATATAATTAGTAGTAATTAACACAACTGCTTATTAGTAATCAGTAGTATAATCAAATAACGTTAATAGAAGTGTAGCATAAGGGTAAGTAATGTATAACAGTTGGAGAAAATTTCTCATATTTTTAAGTAGGAAAATAACTATTTTTTTAAAAACAAGTCAAAGTGAATTTTTACAAAAATCATATAAAAATAAATATAAATTGTCTCAATTCTCGCTAGTGACTTTGAGGTATTCAAAACAATGACGGCTACTATTCATCTTGTTATTTCTGGACGTCATCACTGTCGTTAGAAAGTAGAGGCAGACAGAGTTTTCCCCTGATTAAATTCTCTAAATAAAATAAGAACCCATGCACATTCTTGTAGCCTAAAACATGGTATAAAAATACAAACAGGTTGTGTAAGAATTGATTACAGGTTAACCATAAGGTGAATTAATTGAAAGACACGAAGTGATAATGATGCTAACCTCGTGTTTATCTGATTGCCTTCGTCACATTGGATTTTGTGTCAATATATCAACATATGTAAGTAATTTTCATTTTAGAAAGCAGTATTATGTGCTTACAAGACGTGCGCATAATTCACATGTATGCGAGGTGCATATCTGTTTCCGTTCGCTATTTTTAATGGGTAATGCAATAGTGCTTCAAACTACTAGTACACTAGTTTGGCAAAACAAAGAGCATTAAGCAAAGCCATAGAAAATTGCCTCTCTAGAGGGGGATTTATAATAGGTGTTGTGCTCTGTTAGATTATTTAATTACGATGCCTTCATTGTTTATATAAACATCACCAGCATGTACTTCAGAAAGACGTATGCAACTAAAATCTTCACACAACTGACCAATAGCTTGTTCCATTGATATGTTTTTAGTTTTGTTTAGTAAAATTGTGAACGCTCCACGACCAAGCGACCCAACTCGGAAAAAATAACACCAAAAACTATTCTCAAGTCATTCCAAGCTGTAATCCAAGTGATTTAGTTAAAGTTTATGTATATAAAATTTTACTGACTTGGAAAAATATTTAGATCTATAATAGCGTATCTGTTTGGCTTTGAGCGAGTGTCAGGTGTAGAATTTTCGGTCTCACAAATGAGGTCTATGCCAAACAAATCAATTTTCAAGCTTTTGCGAACTTCGTCTGCCAACATATTGAATAGAGATTTATCATATGAACAAATCGTTTGTTTGTCAGAAAATGAGCTCGACTAAAATGAATGAAAAAAAATAAACGAATTGACTAGTTAGTGCATTAATTAATGGAATGTGAAACATAACATTTACTAGAAATGTTGTTGAATAATGTTATTAAGCAAATGGGAAACAGCTTTACTTTTGCATGGAATATAGCTGGCAATGAGCCAGAAGATTTTATTACTAGGCAAGTTAGGATGCTATGAGATGTTGTATGTAATGAGTCCTACATATCAGATTTTTCTAAGTAACAATCACCAGTTTCAGTTTAAGCTCCTGATAGTCAGCTAATCAAACATGACTTGGATAAACAAAAAACCCTATCAGTATGATGTGCACTATTGATAACTATGCTTCTTAAAAGCACTAACATATTTGACGACCGAAACTGAAAGCTATGTTGCTAGTTAAGTTTCCCAGTGATTATCTAATTTACATTAGATAATTTAATATTTGATAATAAAATATGGAGAACTTGCACTTATACCAGATTTCCCATCACTTTGTGATAATTGATACCTCACACTATCACGTTGTGGCCTGAACATATCCGTAAATTCATTATCCGGTTTACTTGCCTTGCAAAAACCTGGTGTCTAATTTCTACTTATTATACATCACAAGAAAAATCTCTCTGAACCTACCTACCAGTAACTGAATTTTTTTCAGTTCACCATACTTCTTGGTAAATTAGTAAGGTGATGGTCGGTGCCCAATATGCTCGTTACATAAAGCATTTGAAAGAAAATATTTCTAATAAAATGTCACAGAGAGTTTTGTTTTCAAGAGCACTTTGCCTCATTTCTAAAATAGAGAATGGGGGAAAACAAGCAGAATGGCTAGTCATATATTGAGCCATGTCTGCTATTGTTTCTTGCTACCGAGTTATGCGGCTGCTTTGTAGAACACTTCCAGAAGTTGAGATGTGTCCATATTACATTTTAAGTATTTCCAGGTTGTCAGTCTATGATCGGCATTGCTATGTTGTCAGTATATTCATAGGATTCGTGGAAACTGTGAATTAAAGTTTTCCATTATCATTGTAGGCCTATACTCAAATGTAATAGAAATAATTACGATGAACTTCCATGGGGTGACGTAGAGCTTTCAGAAACGGCATTTACTTGTCCTGAAAGTCATTCGTAAAATTAATCTGCTAAAAGACGCGATCAACCTAGTTAACTACTACTTTCGGGTCAAATATAATCTCTGTGTAGGTCAAGTAGGTGTATTTTTTTATTTTGGGAATTGATTCCTGTTGAGGTTTAGTTACTAATATTGCACTAACCTTAGGATTATTAGTAAAAATTACTAATTTATAGAAAAGTTTAAAAAAATACGCTTCACCTGCCCTAGCAGATTTAGAACTTTCGTAACATTGGTTGACATTAAGACTAATTTTCAACTGCTAGAACCAAACATGTCGTTGTAAAAATGGTGGGATCGTAAAATTTCAGTGGAATTGGCAAAAGGTTTATATAAATTTACTCATTATTTCTTGCATAAAATATACTGGTTTCAGTTTATAACAGCTATAGATGGAGTGATAAGCACTTACGAAATAAATAATCAAATTGAATTAGGTTAGTTTTGTGAAAATAGGTATTAAGTTTAATTGTTTGTATTCGTCATAGAATGGTGTTGGTAGGGTGCCATTGAAAACTACGACCGCCGAACAACTGTTTCGTCCCAGTATGGGACTTCTCAGCAGTGCGTACCCACAATTCCGCCAGGGAATCGAATCCAAGGTCTTCAGGCTGGCAAACGCTTAGCTCTCCAGACTGCTAGGTCGTTACCTAATAGTGAAACTCCCACTCACCAGTTTGTGATTAGCGCGATGGTCACTCAACGTCACTGGTGATACTATCTCACTCCCGATAAATCTGGGCCCCACCAGTCAAAACAACTAGAGCGTCAGGAACGTCCTTAAATTAGTCACGAATCAGCTGTTTACTGTGATTGGATTCCCTGGCGAAATCGAGGATGCGTACTGCTGAGGAGTCCCATACTAGGACGGAACAGGTGTTCAGTGCTCCCCAGTTTTTGATGGTACCTCTACCAACGTCAGTCTGTGACGAATACAAGCAACCAAAAATAAATATATAGAAATCAAGGTACCAATACTTACTTCTGATAAAGGTGATTGACAACCATCTTTTGATACACTATGTGAATGGAAAAATATTGGAGTTCTATCTGCTGTAGAAAAGCAATAGAGTATATATAGAGATCACCGAGAAGTTAAAGTAATTATCTAAGTAAAACGGACTAACAAAGGATTTACGTATCCAACATGTTGCAAGGCTGCTCGAATGTATTGAGAGGATAATTTCTGGAACCCCAAGTGGACTTCAATCATACGTAAGTTACTTGGTAATATGATAGATTTCTAAAGCCAAAAAAGACCGATTGGTAACAATCAGTACTATGCGTATATAACAGCAACGAAATAGTGTTTGGTATCTAAGCCTCACCATACCATCAAGCTGTTGGGATGTATTGAATCGAATATGCCTAGATCTCCGTTCTAGTGAATACCAGTTATACTTAAATAACTTGACAACATGCTAGATAGCCAAAACTAGCCACATTTTAATCGAAATGAGTGGTTACGGACATCGGCTGTGATTAACAAGTGCACTGCTAAGTAGCTCAAATATGACTAGAATTTATATATACTCGACTAGATATATTCGGATAAATTAGCAAGATCTCTAATAACCGGATCCGGGACTGTATATCGGCATCTGGTCTAAAACATGATATGTCGTGTTGTTCTTGTTTGTTTCTCGTACATATACATCGCCGTAAATTAAAGCATGGCTTTAGATATCCAACATGTTACTAAGGTCTTAAATACGAGATATCTTCTAAAGTATAATTAAATAACCCCAGAAACAAATTAAACCATTCTGTCATTAAAATATGTTGAAACATAAAATAGAAGGGTTAGACTAAGTTGAGTTTTAAACCGGTATTGAGGATGATAGGTTGGCATTAAGCCAGTCCCTACTAGCATCATCAGCTTGTAAGAAATTTGACACCTGTAAAACTCGCCCACATTTATACAGACCTCCGTTCTTGTGAACTACTTTAAAGGACAAATAAATGGCAATTAATATTGTCAATTAATTGGCTATCTTGCCCTTCTACAGTTAGCACCACACTCCTAGTTGCATATGTTTAGTTATCCGACATATTGCTGAGTAAACATATATTCATACCAATTGAATTGATATGGCTTGTGAAGGTTGGTATTTTTAGCTGATCCAATTCATCACTAATGTTGGCAGGGTACCATTAAAAACCAAGGAGCACCTGACAGCTGTTTCGTATGGGACTTCTCAGTGGTTATCATAGTATTTATTAGAGTATCTAACTAATTACTACGATTCGTTTCATTACAATCACATTACTACATGTGTGCTGTCCTTGTATTATGGAACAAATTTTTGGTGTATTAATCATGTACTCGTAAAGGCCGTACCGTCCATAAAATCTGTAGAATATGATAAAATGTATATTTTATAGTTGAACTTTTCTAGTTCCTTCTGTTTCGAGAAAACACTGTTACAAATGCTAGCTATCTAAGAGAAACATCAATTACACCACACTTATTCATTTGACAGTACGACCTACTCATCATACCGTAAGTCTGCGGCTTTTAGCCTTTAAACTAAGCTACTTGGCATAATATAGTCTAAAGTAACCAGTATTCCAAACAATATATCTAAATTGAACCACTGCTATATCCAAGCCCGACCACAACATCAAGGTGGTAACTACAATCGGGTACTCACGAACTCTAATGCCTTAGTATCCTATTAAAATCAGCTCGTGATGCTGAACGTAAACTAAGCAGTCCCTTTACAACCCATGATCAATTGTTAAAATTACTACAGTATTAAAAGGTTGATAATTTGCAGGAACCTGTGGTAAACGGAATTTTTCAAACTACCAATACTGAAGAAAAGTACCTTAATATAATCAAGCTAAAATGTAAATAGATTCGCGAGAGCGAAGTGAATTTCAAATAAACTCAGTTTATTTTAATACAGTGTATGTAAATATGTACATAATAACTAACTAATTTGGTTACAAACACTAAAATAAACAATAAGTGAAATATAAACAATATTTAAAGTACGAGTATACACTTATATTTTCTGAAAAAATAAACGCTTACTAAATTAAGTGATAGTACTAGTCTTATTTAAGACTTAGAAACAAGCGGAGTGGTTATTAAAACAAATAACCCTAGTGGGTCATTAGTATACAATGAATGCTAACCTTTCTTAATAAAACTACACAATATACAATAAAGAATTAAGGACAGTGTGATTGTTAAAGCCTAGAGAAGTCGAATGGAAATAGTAGAGAAGTTATAGATAAGTTAATGGGAACTACCTGCGGGTTTTAAACGTTGGGTATATTTCTTAGTAGGGGTTAGTCCATATTTGAATACATGAATCATTTTAAATAGCCGGACTGTACACTATATTCTTTGATAGCTCTAAGTTGGCAAAATCCGAAAGTATGAATAAAAGTGAGGTGAACCAAAACATGTCACTACATTTAAATACCGACAATGAACTATTCAGTTTATCTGCAGCGTCTATGACGTTAACTATGTGTTGAGTTTAGCAATTTCAGTCTATTTGGTGGATGAATGCTAGATATTAGTGTAATTTTCATCAAGGATTTTATTTCAAGAATCGAAAAGATTCCGTAGCTGTGTGCTATGTATCCGTACAACGTAATCTTACACTTTGAATGAAAAAAAAACATGAATATGGTGGAAGTCAGCGATTGAGATGCAATCCCTGATGCAGATTGCATTCTAAAATGCACGAAAAAAACAACAGAAAATGATAGATATAATATATAATGAACACTGAAAACCTCAGTCAATGTTACGCATACGTAATTTTGAGCACTTCTATCCACGCAGCTTCAGTAGTTCAAAACTACAGCTACTTCATGATTTGATGTTATATCCGGCTACAGTTAGCTTCATTAACACGCACAGTGATATTACAACTGATGTTATATATTAGAGCATATGATGACTTCCTAGGTATTATGTATCTCTGAGCGAGTCAATAGATAGAAGCGCGATTTAAAAATGATAAACAATAGTCATGTAGAGAAAAATGACGGAGAAATATTCCTAGATGAAAAGGCAAGCAATAGTTCAATGTTCTAAGAATAGTGCATTTTATCGGTGGACATCCATTACGTTCTTTTTACTAGATGTGACATAAACGCCGGTGGATGCGATCAGAGTATGTAATAGATAGTCAAACAAACCCATAAACCTTATATGATGAAATAATTGGGATTCACAATCATTTAATGTGTGGATGTTCTTCTTTCATTCTTATTATGCTTGATGAATTATAAGCGAAGGTAAAGATCGTGCCCTAGGATTATTTGAAACTATAATATGAACTAGCTACTTCAAATCACTAGTTTTATCAGTTATTAATGGGTTCAAGCTCTAAATATTCCTAATTCTCTTATCCCCAGACGTTGAAGGGGAATTTTTTAAATAGGTTCATTCTGCTGTATTTAACTCGAATTAACCAACCGCTAGAATCAACAGCACTAAGTTAATGATTATAGTATTTAACTTCCAACTGTGGATTAAATGGCTCTAATCTAGTTACATTTACCTTGGTTTAGTTAACAGTGGAGTACGATTATCCTATCAACGGTAGCCGGACACGTAAACTTACACTTGGCTGCTAGAAAGTAGTATTCGCTATGGAAGGCCTACGTAAAATGCGTAGATCAATAGACTGGATTTTGCACAACACGTAGTAACAGTAATACAATATGTGGACTTACTAGAGTTTTCTTGGTTCTTGATAGAAGGGACTTCAGTTACACAACTATAATCACCAATTACAAATAATTTCAAAACTTTTCCATTATGATTGATAAATTGTTGAACAAATATAGGATATGTTAAGTTATTTAGACCTGAATCATCGAAAACAATAGCTATCTAAAAGGAAGATTTACAATTGTTTCAAAAAATAAACCACGAGTTATTGCATACAAGCAAAATAGTAGTATACACCCAGCCAATCAGTTCACAAGTTATTGTTGTTCGATTTATCTTATAACATATGCAAATGAGAAATAAAGACTTAAGATATAGCTAATGACATACTGTCATTAATAAGTCTTGGCTTTCTGTAAATACTCTGCACTAAGCACTGACACCAGTAGGGGCATTAGTATAAACCAAACGGTAGAAATTGTCATAGAAGATGAGTTAAGAAAAATAAGCAAACTTCGAGAACTAGTTTTTGGGAGATTATTTTATAGATTATGACTGCATACTACTTTGTGCTTATTTTTTTCATAGTGCCCTTGTCTTAAGCTCTTACTTAAATCATAAATTGTTATTGCATCATTTACGATTCATAAGCTAGGATTTTTTCTTAATTACATCTTACTCCAGTTTTGCAACACATACTGTGATTCTGTACCCACGTTAGCTGAATAATTTGTTTGTATGCAGTCAAAAAAATCATGAATACTTGAAATACGTAATTTCTGGATTGCCTGTCTGGTTGACATCAGGTGTCTTCATCTACTGTCTTGGAATGGATAGAGTTGAGGTCGATTTACGACCAGTAAGAATACCTGGTAATTGTTAAAAGTCGTATTATAACTCAGTCTGTCATAAAGTTTGTGTATCATCAGCTAGAAGAGATCCTAGCATCAATAATCGTCCAACTCAAGAACACAATAGAAAGTTGTTTCCTACTATTTTGCGATACCTGATAATTATCTATCCATATTCATAAACAGGATCTTCATACCTATGATGAATTTGACACATGCAAATTTGATGGTCTTCATTTTTGACCCCAATAGATCTGAATACTTTAATTATAGCCAACATAATACTAAAACAATTAAAATTTGAAGTGCTTCTGTAAAAATAATCGTATGTAACAAAATATTGAAAGTGTAGATAAACAAACATGCATGTACAACAACGTGGATACGTAAAAAACTATCTCTTAACAGTAAAGAAAGTAAAAACTGAAATGTGAGAAGATACGTAGATACGAAACGGCATAGGAAAAAAAACGGAGATTTATAGTTCACAAAATGTTCGATATTTCAGGACGGTTAACCAATAAATTTATATTGTTGAGGTTGGTTTTAGCCATGTCTCTACACATTTCCGACAATTTGAAATTTTCTTAGAGTCTCAGGAAGCTACCATTATGAGTAATATGAACTAATGGTTTAAAGGTACTAGCAGTTTCATATGCTAGAGGAAGTAAAAGACAATGAGTAGAGATTTATCCAAAAATTGCACTAAATGAGTGAGTAAAGCGACCGAATATCTTGATTAAAACTAACTTACCTCATGTACACTGTCCTGTCCATGAGCCATTAGTGACTTGCAAACTACATATAAAAATGAATTTTTAGAGAATATCGTAATTTGATATTGTTGACGAAATAAACAAACAACAGAGTAATGAGATATTTAATAATATCGTCCCGAACATGAAGTGTATAGTAGGAAGAACGATACTAGTCAAACTTCTTGGATTCAGTTTCGATTACAATGAGAAGTGATGAATTAAGTTTGTTGCTATTGGGCATAAAAATTCCCAAAGTCAATCTATTTACTATCATAGTATAGGAATAAAGTACGACAAATTACGAATCTAAAGTATTTTGGGATAGCTGAAATACCTAAGTCTAGCATACTGACTTATTGGCTTTCAACAATAATAGTTATATTTTGCCAACAAGTATGTACTTAAATCAAAACAGAAAAAAATATACTTAATAAAGTAGCGGTCAAAAGATTATGCGTACGTCAGGACAATTCAAGACATTCTACAATTTTGTTACTTAACGATAGTGATATTGAGTTTTAATAGTCTGATGGTTAAATATCAGTAAAATATCACCAAATGATCCATTTTATTAATCTGAGCTCCGAAATTTAAATTCAAGTAATAAAGCTCCTACTTAAAAGCCACCAAGGCCAAACGAATACAAAAATACATAGTTAATGAAATCTTGAAGACCGACGGGATTGTAGACTACCTACCTGATGCTACTTTTATTTTCGATAAATATCAAAGATTTTTGATATTCATTAGTATGTTTAGGAGTAAACAGAAGATAATTGTGAAAGTCTTCTTATCGCGCTCAACTTTCCCGACTCATTGTAAGACATGTCTCTCGCACAGTTACATTCTTTAATAAACATGGCTGATATTTCGTACTATCGGAAGTATCTACATATCATGGAGAGGAGAGTTTTTAAGTGTGATGACTAAATATATTAGGTAGTCTTGTCTCAACATTCAACGTTAGTAAACAAATAGTAAATTCGAATATAAAATTGGTCTAAGCAACACAATTTGATCATTTTTATCACACTATTAATTGTTTTTGAACTTTCCCTGCGAATTGCAGGACAGTGCAATTGATGACGGAAATAAGTAGCTTCTTTGGGAGGCTACTTGTACACTGTGCTTTGGGAAATGAATTTTCTTTTATATATTATTATACTATGAGTCAAATTAAACTTAAGCCATACAGCAGGTGGAAGGAAAACAGATCAAAACTTTAGTAAATTTAAAAAATGTAACGTTAGTCATAAAATTTTACTTTAGGAGAATTGGATTACAAGAATGGAATAATTTCTCGTATAAATAAGTGAATGCTAGTGATCAAGAGCTCAGAGTTTAAAAGTTTTTAACAATAGGATTGTGTTACTCAGCGTCCAAAAATCAGTGACTTATGGCTTTGGAATCCCATTCTATTATCATCTAGAGATGTTGTTTTCCATTTTATCATTATTCTGAATGCGAGACAACGAGTGATAACAAAACTACACAGTAAGATGGGAATTGATTCTTCAACCTTTCTCGATGCATAACTACAGTTTCAGGTAATACACTAAATTACAAGTGTAATATCAACATACCTTCCAAATAAACATAAATATACTTGGATAGAAACATTGGATTGTGAGTGGTGAGTCATTTGTTGTGTTAATGGTCACACTCCAAGATATGTGAATCAAAACGGCACCAGAGTTATGGTTGAATCTAAAAATTCAGTTGTGGTTTAGCTTCAGTAAAGGTTAATTGAAAGATAGGCATTCTTTAGGACGAAAATTCCTAAATTATGGACTCAACTACCTATGAGATTGAGAAATAGGTGGATCAGGCGGTGCAGACACTCAAGCCCTTAAACTAGCAAGTAGTTTATGTATGCTAGCGATATGTTAAGTTCAATCAATTAACATAATTCCTTAAAAAATCTATGCCTGTGATTTAAAGGATGCCCGGAAGGTTGCCTTGTTGGCAGTTATTCCTAAATATTAAAAGAAAAAAGAGTATTGACGCCTTGTTAAAATTGTGGCCTTGCATTCAAAATAAAAGAATTTTGTGCGTACTGAAAGTATACTGAAGGGTTAACCACTTCAACATATTGCTAACCAAAAGTGATATTAAGCGATTAAATAAAAAGTAAATAGAAATGGTGACGGTATCCACATGACAAAATGGAAAGAACAACTTACTTCCAACTGGATTAATAAATATTAAAAACACTGATTTCCGAGTGTATTATATGATTTAAAGTGACTTTGCTAACTAATAAAGGCTTTTAAGAGGGACTAATTTATTACTGCACAGTAAATCGTAACTGTTTCACAAACTTAAAAAGAAACAGCAAATAATTAACAAGCTACCAAATATCAAAATCAGCAGTCATGGAGGTACGTTTGTGAAATTTTTACTTACCTACAGGGTAGGAAATACCTGCCTTGCATAATTCAATAGGATCATTTTTAGACAAAAGACAGAATTTTGGCACAAATATTTCCTTACCTATGTAATTATGAAAAAAAGTATCTAAGGCTTAAGCACGAAACATCATGTTGCAAACTCATATAATTTATTCAAGGAAACTGATGACAACGATCGGACTCAGTAATAAAATCATCGTCAATAGGAAAAAAACGAAATGAGAAGCATACACATATGTTAGCCAAAGGAAGCAGCCAAACTCAATGCGCTACTAGTGACATGCACAGACAGCTTGAATGTATGTTTTATATGTGCTGCTCCTTTAGAGGTAAGGCATCTGAAATGTTTTACGCTTTTAAGGGGTACTCGGATAGAACAAATAACCGAGTAAACCAAAGTGAAAGCGAATATATGTGAGTAACTTGGAAACCAACTGCTAGTTATGTACTCGGCTCCTAGCTACAATTAACGTGACAGGGAAGAGTACCATCCAACCATCAGAAGGGTGTTTAAACCTGCAACTCAATTAAAAATCAAACTAATAAAGTAGATTAAATGTGCTCGCTTGCTGAACATAGAAAACAACTTAGCGGTACAACCTAAAAGAATATTACACAACCGGATCGAGATATGTTCGCATATGACGTGGTGCGACTTTATTTGTAGAATATGTAAATAATATCAAATCACACAAAATTTACTAAGCGCAAGCATATACATAAACGTATCTGAAACCCACGTACATAATACATACTTGTAGGGTGCATGCTTATGCAAATTTTAGTATTCAGCAATCGTTATCAGTAATCGGGTTTGTATTAGCTGTGAACACCTTCCCGACTTGGATACTGTAGTATGAAAACACAGAAGTTGACATAACTCACTTTCCCTGCTTGTTTTGATTTCATATTTGTCGGAACTACATTCATTCCAAATATAATCCCCCCCCCATATTCATCATTACTGACTTTTAATATATACATATCTAATGAACTATGAATGTGAGTCAACATAATATTCCGTGATTTACAAGCAGTTTTGGATTATATTATTACGGAACGGCGTTAGATCGTAATTTAGTAAAAACAAGGTTATATTAACTCAAGTGATAAAATTCCATTTCAGAACGATAGTACTTACTTATGCCCCACAACCCTATAAGATCTCGAAGCATAGAAAACTGATCAAACCGAGTTAACAAACATCTAAGCGAGATTGGCGGGTCTATATAAATAACGTGAGGATTTATTTCTGCATAGTTCTATGAAAAATCAAGAGAAATATAAGTTGTTTACTTACAATAAAATCTTTTATAACGTTTTGACCTGAAGTGGTCGAGTCGCAATTTAAAAATTCAGGTATTTTGTGAAGAATTACATCGAACGGTCCTTGCTCCGAAATATTAGTGCATGGATTAATCTACGTATTTACGTTTTCAAATAAATAAAGCAGAAAAACCTTTCTGAACAAAAGATCACTTCTATGAAAATTTAAGTTTAACAGCAATTATTCGTTTACCTTCTTTTATGCAAAAGGGTACTTAATCCGATGCTATCCGCTTTAGCTTCGCTGATCCAAACACCAACGACCTTCATTTCAAAATAATTCGTAGGTAATCCACAATCCAATATCTTTTTGACAAGATAGTTTAAAACAAATGATTTCAACGATCTGGCGTCTTGATACTAATGTGAAGCTTCAGGTCTTTCTTGGCTGTTGGAGTAGGAGTTTTAGTTATTGTAATCTGCAGAAAACCCCCCGGCCGCGGCAGTCGATTAGTGGGCTGATTTCGCTTGAGGTTTAGCGAATGTACAACGTAAAGCGGTAAGAATGTAAGAAGTAGCAAGTATAGCTTTAACTTTGCTTAGCATAATAAGCTAAATGACTTTCCTTTAGACCTGCGCCTAGCTTCTGGGAATGTTCTCACTCTTGGAGAGTACGACAGTGGCTCGATATTGCTTTTGGAACTGAGGAGTAAAGCATTAGAATAAGGGTTGCAAATAGGAGCAACCAAGGTTTTACTCCAACAGTATTGTTCCTCAGTGCCTACTGATTACGGATATGTGTCAGGCCTTCTTATGAAAGATTTAGGAGAGTGGGGTACCAACGCAATCTCCTTGGGTACGGAGTTCCACAGTCTATTTATCCTGGTCGCATAAGGATTAACACGAATTTTCGTGTAAGCCAAGACATGTTCTACCATGTAAGGGTGTCCTATTGCGTTTTTTGGGGCTGAATCTTACTAGCAATCTATTAGAGTAAGATGGGTAATGGCTGATGTAATACGTTAATATTATAACCTTGATTGACGCTTCTGTACTGAACAGGATGCCAGTTGAAAACTTTCGGTAGTTCTGAGTTGGTTATTCTCTTTTAGTCCCAATACCTTTTCAGTTACACTTCTTTATGTCACCTCCAATGTATCAATTTCCTCTTTAAGAGGGGGTGACATGATATGTCATGAGATTTACATCTTCCAATAAAGCTCTGATAAGACCTCTTGTCTAGCTTGTGTGTGATGTGTTTATAAAGTTTACAAACAAAAATGACGAAGAAAAGGGAGTTTTAAGAAGGTCTGTATGCTGTGGTTTATACACTAAATAAATAGATCGTTTGGGCGATCAAAACTAAACAATAATTGAGATGTCTTTTAACATGACGTTACTGATCAAACGGATTTAAGTTACTAGAAGTTAACTACATTTTGTTTTAATTCAGTTACTAAAGACCTTGGAGCTGCAAGTAACTGTAAAGTGGCTAGTGTTACTTAAAAGCTGCTTGTTAGCTCAGATGATTGATCGTTCAACAGATCTGAGGTCAAATTTCAAATGTAGAATGCAATTATTTATTCGGTCATTAAGACGATTAGCAGCTCGCTAGAATTTTGGAGTGATACATGTACTAAATACGAAATCAACTGCACAAAAACTTAAACTATCCGTATACATCTCTCGGTCTCTAAGCTCATTTTTTAAGGATTAGTTCATTATAGGTGTGACCAAAACTCACTTGGATCATTTGAGTTTTAATCATACGAAGTGTTTGATATCGATTAGCTTTTAAGGACAGACTTCACTCTTTATACCATTGGGTTAACTAGCTTAATCGTATGGTCATTTATTAACTTAATTCACCCCTTCTGATAAATAGACATGCACAAATTTTTGACCTGATTAAAGTCACACGTAGGTTACAGTGTTCAAATACACACCTCATCTAGCCTATCCTAACCTTGATGATTAGTGCTAACGATTGATACAATTTCAGCCATAAGTTGAGTCCTATGTGTGATGACGGTTACAAGAAAGTGCACAGTTATATCTAGTTATTTGATAATTTGACCAGCCAAAAAATGATCTTAGCATTTGAACGCCTTGAACCGTCCTAGTCGTAAAATCAGAAAACAGAAGACGAGGAGACAGGAACATTATTCCAGTAAAATGGAAGCGAAGCCGTGTACAAAATATTCGTATATTTACAGTGACTGTTAATCGATTTGAAATCATAGACATTTTATTAATGCGATAAAATATTATCAAATATACTCTGTGATTATAACTTAGATTGACTCACATTAATGTTAAGAAAGTTTATAAATCAAGCTTACAAAAATCAATACTACCTGATAAAATGAACAATAGTATTTTTAGGAATTTCGAATCCCTAACATATACGCAGTAGATACAAGCTCAGTGTCACAAGCTTTATCTCATGATGTAAATTAAATTTTGCACCATCATCCTCGTTCTCTATAAAAAAGTGTTACTATCGCTGGCCATGTAAAATGAAGAATGACAAATATTAGATGGTGATTGATATGCCACGGAAATTTAGAAATTATGCTTTCCTAGGATACATACAGCTTTCCAGGAGAATTCAAAACAGATTACGAAAATAAGAACACTCCTAGACAGTTAGGAGAACAAACTTTATTATAGCCACTACACTAAATTAGGCTGGAGTGCCAGAAACTGCAGCAGTTATATACACATATTTCTAGACAAAGTAAAATTCCCCTGGTTGTCCTAAGATTCCCGCATCTTGTCAGTGAAGTCATAGCATTCCACTAGTCGAAGCGTGGTTACAGACAACTGAAAGCTAGTATGGTCACTCTAACTTTCGAAGAAGGCCTATGCAACAAACCTACAAACGACAGGGTAGTGACTTCGTCACACATTCCCTTAATATTAGGGATTTCGTGGTCTGTTATGTCGGCTAACTGACATAGGTTAATTTCTTCTCATTACAACAGCTAGGTTTTAGAGTGAGTCACTATTGAGTCACAAGTCAGCTCTCAGTAGTATGTATGTATGATCAACATAGAACCTGGCACATGTGTTCATCGGTCCAAGTTGCCACACCTTCAAAGCACAGCAAGATTAACGTCACACTAGTATAGGTCACTTTGATAATAATAACAAAAACAAAGAAGAGTAAACATATAGAATATGGCTCAGGGAGAAATGGATGGAGCGTAGATAGAAAGTTATGATGTAATTTAAAGCTCATGATTTAAGGGAGGACAGCAAGTGGACACATCTGCGCCGTGGTGACCGATTCTGGGCCATGTCACTCATTGTTTCTATCCACTGATTTCGGTATTCGCGAGGGCCGCATTCAGATAGTTTGCAGCTACCGACGCAACTCGAACCAGCAATCAGCAGCTTCATGGGCACATGCCATGCTTCGATTTAGCCGCCCATAACTATACTCCATCCTGCTCTTATATCAGTTAACATCGCGCGTCGAGGCAGGCGACGGTTAGGCATTCGCAACACATTTCCCAACCACTTCAGTCGATGAAGATTCACAAACTTATCGACTGACTTGCCACCTTTGCCTAACACCCGTCGTCTGACCTCTTTGTTACTTACTTGATGATCCCAGCTGATGCGGACGATGTTTCGAAGACATCGATGGTCAAAACTAATAACCTTTGAGTGTTGTCTACCCTTAATGGCCACATCTCACATCCATACAGTAATACAGAGCGAACTGTTGCGTAGTACACTCTTCCTTACGTTGTAACGAATATCTCGCCTACATCACTGATGACGTAAGTTAACAAAAGCCAAACGAGCTTTTTGAATTCGTACTGAGATTTTGTCAGAGACCAACCCATTAGGGCTAATCAGACTTCCAAGATAAGTGAAGTGGTCAACGTGCTCCACTACTTCACTCCCTATCTTTAGCTCAGGTGTTGACGAAAACCAGTCATGGAGCAATAGTTTGCATTTAGAGAGGGAGAAACGCATTCCAAACTTGGTCGGATTGGAACTTATTGCTGTTAAAAGATTCTGCATCTTATCAGCTTTTTCGCTAAGCAGGCCTATGTCATCAGCACATTCTAAGTCGATAAGTGGATCTCCTGGTAGG
The DNA here is from genome assembly GCA_034768735.1 of Schistosoma mekongi. Lineage (NCBI taxonomy): Eukaryota > Metazoa > Platyhelminthes > Trematoda > Strigeidida > Schistosomatidae > Schistosoma > Schistosoma mekongi. Next base: position 54,313,698 of record CM068306.1, read on the forward strand.
AGATCAATTCCTGAAAAGTCAGACGATGAGAGTGTAATTTCCAACAGTAAGTCGACTGTGAAATTAAATAAAATTGGAGACAGTGGGTAGCCTTGACGGACACCACTAGAAGTTACAAGTTCGGATGACAGTTCGCCATAAGCTCTGACACAACTAATAGTGTTTGAGTGGGAAGCCTTAACAAGATTTATGTACTCCAGGGGTACGCCTTTCGATGGGAGATATTGCCATAGAACTTCTCGGTCTAGAGTCAAATGCCACTTTCAAGTCAAGGAAAACCATCATTGTCGGGCGCCGAAAAGTATGTCTATGTTCTAAAACCTGACGAATGGTGAATATCTAGTTTATACAACCGCCACTGAGTCTGAAAAGAAACTTGGTTTTCTCGTATTTTCAGATCACCAGTTGTAGTTAAATGTCTGATAATTATAGAAGCTAGTATTTTAGACATTATATTAGTCAAACTAATTCCCCTATGGTTATTGCAGGACGACTTCGACCCTTTCTTGTATACCGGGACGATTAACGATCGACACCAGTCAGACGGAATTATGTCAAGTTCCCAAACTTTAATCAAAATATCAATCAGCCTAATCGTCAAAGTGGAAAACCATCCCTAAAGACCTGTGGAGATAGTCCATCCGGACTCACTGCTTTACCCCACCTTAGATTGGATGTAGCCTTCTTGACTTCGATATGAGTCAGGGGACCTAAGTTGACTTTCTATTCCGGCTGTCTTGAAATAGTGGGAAGTTCCAGAGTAGCTGAAGGCCAACTGAACTGTTCCTTGAAGTGTTCAGTACATAGTTCTGAACGTCTAGACTGAGAGAGGATAAACGCTCAGTCTCTTTCGGAAATCGTCTCACTAACGCTTGATTTTTTAACCCCGATTTCTTTTATTAACTTGAAAAGTTTTCTAGTGTTACGTAACGCAGCTACCTTATCCATCTCCTTTGCTTTCGTTGCCCACCACTGCTCACGGTCGTTTCGCAGACTTTTCGTCAGTTTGTACCTGATTACTCTTCGCCCCTTGTCATGTTCGGAGCCTGACGGGAGTCTATCAAATCAACATAAGTCATTGAGATCCATTGATTTTTCTTGACATGTTGATTTAAGTGCTTGATACATGTCACTAGATGCCACAGTTGTTTGGACATCTTGCCAAGTAGTATCTAGTTGGGTCGCATCTTTATAATTGCATGAGTGATTCTTCAGTTATTCTTGGAATTTAATCTTGTCTGTTTCATTGCTGAACTGAATTCTAATAGGTTTTCCTGTAGTAATTTTTCTTCGCCCAGTAGGATACAAGCAAATGCATGCTTGTACTAGGGCATGCTTAGAATCTAAACATGTACTAAACTTGACTCTAGGCGTTGGTAGACGACCGTAGACTAACCCCCTACTCATCGAATTGCAGAGCGTTCTATGTGCGGCACTTTGTCGCACATAACTTTAAATCGTTTGTTGACTGTGACCAATTCAGAAGTTTCATTTATTTTCGCATCTTTAACTATCGCATCTTTATTTTGGGTACGGAAATAGTATCTACGCTTGTATCTTATGAAGCCAACAACATCTTAGAGCACAGCTAAAAACATTTACACGGTACGACCTTGACTTTAACTTGAACCCCATGAAGAACGCCTGAGATTATCGTTATTATATCCTCTGTCATGAGTAGAGAGGTATAGTAGCGACCTCATAACAGTCCATATAATCGCGAATGCGATTAGGGATCCATTGGAACACTTCGTTAATTTTAGTACAAGCATTAACTTTAGAGTGTACGCCCAGAAATTACTGGTGAAATATATTTAATTGACGTCCAACCTTTTTCTCCTACTTCAGAATAATTAAATCGTGGAATTTTTTGTCGGTTAAAATACTCGAGGTTGATTTCACCTAGTCCTATAAAAGATAACACAGCGTGTTTTTACGGGTTAGGGGAAAGTTCTTGTAGTATTCTACTGACACTATGTTTAAATTTGCGATTTTATGTACCTCAGTACCTGTCTAAAGATATCGGTGATCTGTTTCAACTACGTACAAAAACTTGTCGCGCGAAAGCTTCTATTTCTTCCTCCTCGGCTGCCCAAGAATGTTATGCCGTGCTATCCGAGTTGACCGACTGAATGTTGTAAATCGGTCACTAGAAAAATTGTGAGGTATGTTCAAGCTAACATTCGAAGACATCATTTAAACCGTTCACCCTCTGGTTAACCTAACCAAATTATAGCTTTGTCCTCTACAAACAGTTTAAAACGTTCTAAAGTTACTACAGAGTAAAGGGCATCTCTGGGATTTATTATTCTTAGTGCGTCACGAAGTAGTCTAGTCAAGATCCCGTAGGGCCCGAAACCATAGTAAGCCAAATAAAACTAGATTTCGTACTACCTATAGTGCCCGTACATACTCAAGGCAACTGTTCGGTTATATCATGAAAGGACTAAATAAATTGGTGGAATTAATGTACTGTGTTTATGTGACAATTCAGAATATCTGGCTAGATGAAACATAACGAAAGCAAACTATTTATTTACTTACTTTATAGGGTCTATCAAGAGAATAGCAGTGTTGAAATTCCGTCATTCACAAAGATGATCTGCAAACTATACAATCATCGTAACTCGGGAAACCTTTTTAAGTTTAACTAGCAGCCCAATACTAGGTCAATCACAGACCATGATTGACTTCATTTCCTACCATTTTCATAACCGGAGGACATTATCTCAGAACAACTCACGGAGTTGTTCAATAATGCCCTTTACAACGCCTGATTCTTAAGTGATTGGAAGAGAGGTACAGTCAGCCCTATTTTGAGGAGTAGAGAGAGAGAGCCAGTGTCTCACTGAAGATTCGTCAGTCTAACTGACCCTTTCGTGAAGGTATTGGTGGAAGTCATTTGGGGTAAGCTGATTAGACGAGCAAATCGATTAATCCTCCAGCATCGAAACAACATTAATCCCTCCTTAGTCGTGTCCGTTCGGAGAACTGTTTCATTTAGGAAGGGACTATATAGTTGAGCTGAATACTGGGCATTATCGATATAAAAACATCCCACTGGCAACATAAAAGCGTTTGATACTTCATCAAACGCATGACTTGCGTAGGAGCTTCTAAATTTTATAACAGAACAACACGATTAGAGCACAGCTAAAAACATTTACACGGTACGACCTTGACTTTAACTTGAACCCCATGAAGAACGCCTGAGATTATCGTTATTATATCCTCTGTCATGAGTAGAGAGGTATAGTAGCGACCTCATAACAGTCCATATAATCGCGAATGCGATTAGGGATCCATTGGAACACTTCGTTAATTTTAGTACAAGCATTAACTTTAGAGTGTACGCCCAGAAATTACTGGTGAAATATATTTAATTGACGTCCAACCTTTTTCTCCTACTTCAGAATAATTAAATCGTGGAATTTTTTGTCGGTTAAAATACTCGAGGTTGATTTCACCTAGTCCTATAAAAGATAACACAGCGTGTTTTTACGGGTTAGGGGAAAGTTCTTGTAGTATTCTACTGACACTATGTTTAAATTTGCGATTTTATGTACCTCAGTACCTGTCTAAAGATATCGGTGATCTGTTTCAACTACGTACAAAAACTTGTCGCGCGAAAGCTTCTATTTCTTCCTCCTCGGCTGCCCAAGAATGTTATGCCGTGCTATCCGAGTTGACCGACTGAATGTTGTAAATCGGTCACTAGAAAAATTGTGAGGTATGTTCAAGCTAACATTCGAAGACATCATTTAAACCGTTCACCCTCTGGTTAACCTAACCAAATTATAGCTTTGTCCTCTACAAACAGTTTAAAACGTTCTAAAGTTACTACAGAGTAAAGGGCATCTCTGGGATTTATTATTCTTAGTGCGTCACGAAGTAGTCTAGTCAAGATCCCGTAGGGCCCGAAACCATAGTAAGCCAAATAAAACTAGATTTCGTACTACCTATAGTGCCCGTACATACTCAAGGCAACTGTTCGGTTATATCATGAAAGGACTAAATAAATTGGTGGAATTAATGTACTGTGTTTATGTGACAATTCAGAATATCTGGCTAGATGAAACATAACGAAAGCAAACTATTTATTTACTTACTTTATAGGGTCTATCAAGAGAATAGCAGTGTTGAAATTCCGTCATTCACAAAGATGATCTGCAAACTATACAATCATCGTAACTCGGGAAACCTTTTTAAGTTTAACTAGCAGCCCAATACTAGGTCAATCACAGACCATGATTGACTTCATTTCCTACCATTTTCATAACCGGAGGACATTATCTCAGAACAACTCACGGAGTTGTTCAATAATGCCCTTTACAACGCCTGATTCTTAAGTGATTGGAAGAGAGGTACAGTCAGCCCTATTTTGAGGAGTAGAGAGAGAGAGCCAGTGTCTCACTGAAGATTCGTCAGTCTAACTGACCCTTTCGTGAAGGTATTGGTGGAAGTCATTTGGGGTAAGCTGATTAGACGAGCAAAATCGATTAATCCTCCAGCATCGAAACAACATTAATCCCTCCTTAGTCGTGTCCGTTCGGAGAACTGTTTCATTTTAGGAAGGGACTATATAGTTGAGCTGAATACTGGGCATTATCGATATAAAACTCCCTGGCAACATAAAAGCGTTTGATACTTCATCAAACGCATGACTTGCGTAGGAGCTTCTTAAATTTTATAACAGAAACAACACGATTAAAGAATAAAAGTTTTATGTGATCATCGACTGTTAGTAAAGGCGAATGCTAAACTTTCGGAAACGTGTTGATGGTGAGGTATTACAAGCTACCGTGCCAATTCCTCAACTATCCCTGCACATCAAAAAGTTGCCACAACCAACTCGTTTATTACCACTTCTATTCGTAGACAACTTAAAAATTTGAGAAGTAACACATATCAGCACCGACAGACAGGCATACTAAACTTGGCTCAAGTGTACCTGTCAAAAGTGACTCGACTTATTTTCCTTGATCAAACCGTTTAAGTTAGAATACTAGGTTACCACCAACCGTTCAGTGATTACGTCCAATCTAATTATCCAGAACAGTTACAGCTCGATTCTTCACGCAACCCGTGTGCTGGCAGAAATAAGCAATCGTCATAATCCACTTATATTTGTACAACAATTACACATATCAGCAGCTCGGTGGATGGAAACATAGTCTAATAAAATAGAACCATCGGTAAATTACAGGATACAGCTAGCGCATTTAAATACCAGCGTAAACCAAGCGGCGAACAAGTACATGACACATTTTATTACCCTGTCGCAAATAGCTTTGTAAGAAATTCTAGGGCGCCAAATACACACCAGTATGCTCTAAGCCTTAATAACCCCTCACCATACGCCTATTCAGATCGTGTAAGTGGTTCTTCTCTTCCTCCTCACTATTTTGATTATAATTATGCTCATGGTGGGTTGCTAGGACATCCTCCAATTTATGCACATCATCAACGAGCTTCCATGTTGTCTAACTCAAACTGCTCTGAACATCCTAATATCTCTGAATACTATAACAATTTTTTTGGGATCAGGCAGTCATTAGTCCCTTTAGCAATACAGCTTGCCCAGACATTAGCTCAAACAGTCAGACTGCCTTTTCAAACCAACATCTAGTTATACGAAACACGAACGACTTAGATAAAGATCTTATTCGATTCTTCACAATTCACTCTTCATTTCTAAACTTTTTAGTAATTAACGCCCGCTCACTTCTTAATAAAATATCAACCCTAAGAACTATAGCCTTATTAGCTAAACCTTCTTTAATATTTATCACAGAAACATGGTGTTCCTCTTCAGTTACTGACTCAGAATTAGCCATTCAGGACTATATTTTATATCGCGGCAATGGAGAATATAAACGGGGTGGTGGTTGTCTAATATACGTAAGTGTTTGTTTGCCATCCAACAAAATCGATGACGAAATACTCGGTAAGGTACCAGAGTCGGTCTGGATATCAGTCAATACCCCGGACTATAGTTTACTCTTTGGTTGTATATACAGAACTCCTAACACCTCGACTACTGTAGATAATAACATTATTAATGCTTTTATACATACCTCTGCTCTCACTTATAATGCGAAAGTCATTGCAGGAGACTTTAACCTTCCTAGGATAGACTGGAATGTTGGCAGAGGACTGTCATACTATGAAGAAAACCTTCTTGCTACATTAGACATGCACTGCTGGACACAGTGTGTACACACTCCCACTAGACATCATAACATTCTTGACCTAGTTTTCTGTCATGATGTCACTCCTCTGTCACTTCAAGTCAGCAAAGAGCTCGAAAGCAGTGACCACAAAATGGTTCTATGCGCTCTTCCTTTTGATTTCAGACACTCTAGTATTCATAAATTACAAAAAACTAGACAATATCGAAATTATAAAAATGACTGGAATCTTCTGCACACCCTTCTAAGTTGTTCTGACTGGGAAAATTTTTTCTTGTCTAGTAGTCTTACAGATGCACTAGATATTTTTTATCAAATTAATAACTCATGTTTAGATACGATTGCACCTATCAAACTAAGCAATATAATTAGATCAAATGATTTGTATATACCACTTCATTACCGTAAGAAGCTAAGACGTTTACAGAAGAGTTATCATAAGTCAAATGACTTCTCAGCATTTATGGAAATTACCATGACCTTCAACCAAGTAAAAGAAGTCCACAGGTTAAAGGCGATTAACGAAGAATTATCAGCAATGCCCAGTAGCTCCAAGGTACAAAACTTGGTACGGCTGTTCAATAAACGTCTCAAACCTTCTCGGAATAGTGATACCCCCTGCATTTTACGAAATGGATTAATGATTACCAACCATAATATCATAACCAACCTGTTCAGCGATTTCTTCGCTAATAGAGGTATACCCCAGGATGACAATGAGGTAGACATTATTAACTCAGCTACAAACCATATGGAGTCCGTTACCTTCACTTATGACAATATTTGTAAATCCATAAACTCACTTAGGACGTCAAGTAGCTATGGAGTAGATGGCATAGCATCCATTTACTTCAAACTCGGAGGACCTAATTTACCATTAATCCTATTGAAACTGTTTGACCTTTCATTAACAACAGGATCTTACCCTAATCGATGGAAAACCTCATACATATGCCCTCGATATAAATCAGGTGACAGGACAAACCTGCATAACTATAGGCCTATAAATATCACCCCGGTTATCTCTAGAATAATGGAAAAAATAGTATGCGATCAAATGTCTGATTATTTACTCTCCGAAAAACTCATATTTAATTCCCAACATGGTTTTCTAAAAACTAGGTCCTGTATGACTCGTCACTTTGAATTCTTTAATTTAGTTTTCACCAAACGAAGCCTTGGGCACTTGGTATTAGTATTATACTTAGACATATCTAAAGCCTTTGATATGGTTAACCACAAGCTTCTTGTAGGCAAACTCTCCTCTTATGGGATTAGGAATCCATTACTTGCATGGTTAAACTCTTTCCTCAGTAATAGACATCAAATAGTTAAAATTAATTCCACTCTTTCGAAGGCCGAACCGGTTACAAGTGGTGTTATACAAGGAAGTGTCTTAGGCCCATTGCTCTTTATAGCTTACATAAATGATATATGCAAATGCTTTAGCATGGGTAGACCCTTTTTATACGCAGATGATCTCAAAATAGTGTACTCATTCCCCCCTCAAGAATTTGCACATACATTCAGTGGAGTCACTACCGAGCTTAACAAGGTCGCAGTATGGTGCTCAAAATGGAAGTTGGATCTTAATGCTTCTAAGTGTGGTTGGATATGTTTTGGGGATAAGCGCCTCAATTTTGATCTCTCCATAAACGGCAGTAAGTTATCTAGGCTTCAGTCAGTAGTTGACTTAGGACTAAGGTACTCTTATAACCTGTCTTTTACAGAACAGGTCAATATGCAGACATCTAAGTCACATCGACTACTAGGTTGTATACTATGTAACTTTTATAGCAACGATTCTCGTATTCTGCTATATAAAGTTTGTGTCAGACCTTTGCTTGAATACTGCACCTTTATTCTCAGTAATGTTTCCATTAGGGATAAACTCAGACTGGAGTCTATGCAACGTCGCTTTACTCTTCGTATTCTTCAGGCTGATCGTACTCTAGACTATAAAACTAGATGCACTAAGTTAGGATTAGATACCTTATGGAGGCGACGGCTAAAATTAAACCTAATCTTCTTTTATAAAATATTAAACAAATTAGCGTTTTCATCGCCTAATACAATCCAGCTCGAGGAACCCTCTTGCTATAACTTACGCAATTCAGCCTCGAAAATAAAAATATCGCAATCTAAATCTGCTCTTTATATGAATTATTTTACAAATAAATTCTCGAGAATCTGGAACCATTTGCCTCAAGCCATTCGGGAAACAGATTCACTTCCTTTATTTGTACGGCATGTTAGTAACTTCATCTCTTCTGAAATCTCGTTAAAAATGTTCACACCAACTATTGTTTCTTACTCCACTAGCGAAATAATAGGGACTCTGAACGTGTGAGCACCACTCACCTGTCTTGGTCATATGATAGTATTCTTCCATTTTAATCAGCCTATAAGCAAAAGTGGCATGTTGGAAGTATAATTACTAATCCTGCCCATTAGTTTTGTTAACCCCGGAATACCAGTGCTGTTGTTTTGTGTTCTTCATTCTTTTGTCTTTCTTCTAGTTGCAGAAAATTATGTGCAAGATAAATATGGAACTTACTGGCACAAAACTATTGCCTTCTCCTCAACACCCAAGTTTCAAGTACCCTTGCTCCTATCTCGCGTCTGAACATGCACAGTGATCCAATCTGCTAACCCTTAGCCGTTTTTTGGAACTGTAACGCATTGGTCAAGGAGCGCGCGGGACTTTGTCATATATGCACCATGCTACATCACATATAAATGGTGTCCTAATACTGTGAAATTTGTTGTAATTGGTTTGTTTCTCAATGCATATCTTTATACCTAGAAAATTCCTGACACTAAAACTTCGTCGAAATACTTGTATGTATGTAAACTTATATCATTCAGATCATGCCTGTAAACTGGCATGCTCTCATGTACAAATTGTTACTTGAGAATAAATTATTATTATTCTCCTGGATCTATCACAAGAAACGACTGATAACACCCAATGTGGTTGATGCCACGAACGAAAATAAACCAGGCCAAACAGAACAAATGATCGACAGTGCTAATGGGTAACCAACATTGACAATACTGACGAGCTTTAACGATCCTTAGACTGTCGGCAAAGACTGACTACTCTGGCCAATTAGCTGTGATCTAAACAGTCGTAAAGAAAGTCAGAAATCACCTATTACTATACCTATGTTTAGTGCTGACGACGTCATGGTAATTTCACATAATTTTCAGATGCTTTAACAAAAACATGTTTGGAATTTGCTGTCCTATTTACTTGCGGCCTCATTGAGATTACTGCATTGAAGTGGCTAGTGCATGCTTAATCAATGATGCAGATTCCATCAGGCGCGTACAACCAGTAAGTGATTGGTTAGTAGCAAGACTCACCAAACTTCCACATGGGGAACGACTCAAATGTTAGTTTCCCTTGTTATATCGTGGAATGTGATGTAGTCATGGGAAAAGCTAAATCATCATGTGAATTCAAGCAGTCTGTTGCGGTAAACAGTCCCCTAAATAAATAGCTGCTTAGGCTCTCGACACTGATGCTGACCATGTTTGTTTCAGCAGGCATGATTAGCTGAAGAAGCTTAGTCAAGCATCACCACCGGATCACGATATGACACGACGTGGGAAGTAACCCTCTCTCTAGGTAGCCAGCCTGGACGTTGCTTTCCCATTGACACTCCGCCTACGATCAAATATAAATTTTCCTCCATCCCTAACTGTCTTCTGATTTATTCTTGTTTGTACGTGTAGGTTTAATCTCCAGAAATTGCTCTGGTAATACGACAAGTGTAACTTCGTCATACATCGGGTGCACTCCAAGCCATAAAATGGATATAAACATCCTATAACAGTTATTGTAGGTATATTAATAGGTCTGTAGTTCATATAAGCATCAGTTACTTGAAACAGCAGCAGGACTCAAATCAAATGTTTCTTTAATCCGACTAAGACCGCAAGGTATACGTTAGGTTAGGTACCCAATAGAGCTAATGTGATGAGGCAAAAACACGACCAAAGTGGATTTAGTAGACGGTAACAATCTAACTTAGAATCATTAACACTATCAGTACGTGGATTTCAATTCAGAAGGATGAGTAGTGTAGAGAAATTTAACACATGAGATAGGGTAAAGAGCGCAGGAAGCAGTACATATTTTCACGCATATATTAAGAATAAACTGGAACAATACTAAACCAATATATACAGTGAAAATCTGCCGCATGAATAGAATCACAAATCTTTTATGAAAACGTGACATTCCCAAGGCAATTTGAGCAGTCCCTTACTAGCATTTCTTATTTCAAATGATGACTCGGATACTAACACGCCATTTTTATTCCTTATAGGGCCAGTTATCTCATAAGCCATCGTAAAAAAGCTTAGCGACCTTGATCGAATAAATTTAGATTGGAACCCTGCTTTTCTCATTTAGCGGTCTCATACCGGACCGTTATATGTGAATAGGGATATAGTTACCAGGAGTGTACGCCTTCAGGGTGAAACTGCATCACCGTTGCAAATGCACTTTAAGGATCAAAGCAGAACATTCGTCCTACGATACTCATGACTGGTACTGAACAGGTTATATATACAATGTCCAATTCACGGGCTTCACTTTGTTTTGTTCAGCACATTAATTTCAGAGGTGCTCAGTTGTATTGTGGTATGTTTCTAGTCGGTTGCAGTGATTTCATTTTGTTAATATGATTTTTCTTGACTTGACTTAATTGCATGATTCCGTGGTTTTATGGCAAGACTATATTTTCATCATCGAACTGGTTGTTCGCCCAATAATTGTCGTCCAGTATCGTTGTGACAAGTCATTATTAGTTACTTGGTCTCTTTAAGCTCGCGGCTTGTTTTGGTCAGGTTTTGTGTATTTGGTAAGGGTATATGTTTCCATGCTGTAGTCAGAATATTCACTAGGCCAATTACTCGAAATATGAGTTATTGCTTTTGCTTCACAATTTAATGCATTTCTAACTTACACCTACTTCCCCTTTTTTAAAGTGGGGTAAAAGGGGGGGGGGATCCTGTAATTTGGTCGTAGTGAGTACTAATAACACAGAAGTTAGCGAGCAGTTCGCATAGTTTTGGGGAATTATCAAATGTTGGGGATTTTACTAGTCATATCACTGATAATTACACTTGATTCCAATCCGTAAAACTTACATTTCCATTCGTCATGCCCTGCCTAAATGGCTTTTTCTAGTATTGACCTAAGCTTTCTTGTTGCAGCGTAAATTCAACTTGATCTATTACTTTGACGTCACATAAATCATCCTAGCTTCTGTACTTGTCACCGTACGCCTTTTGTGCATACCCAACGTCACGAGTAGTCGATGTCAAAATCTTGGCAAGTTTACAAACGTTTGAGTCGCTCCCAACTGTCCTTGTGGGTTGGCAGCGTCCGTCTTTTCCCAAGTGATACGTTCGTGTCATTCTTCGACAATCGACAAATGGACCGACAAAAACATGATCATTACAATCACTTAGATTTTCCGATGTTTATCGTGTTTAGTAGCATCATCAAATGTACATTTTTCTTTTTGTGATTGACACGAGTTCCACATGCTTACCATAGTGCAAGATGAGAGTTGAATTATCACTGTCTTGGCATGGTAATACTATCATTTTCCTAAGTAGTAAAGAGTTGGTAACGGGATGCTGCTCTTAAAAAGCCACAAATTTCCTGCTCGTATAATGTTTGTGTATTTTAAACAGCTGTGGAGTGTAAAAAATCTGTAAGTGCCAATTGAATCTCAGTACTTGGTTTATTTTGTAGTCTGTCTTCATTTCTTTGAACAATCCATGTGGTTTAAATGGTTATTGTCTCTTGATATTAAGTCCCGTAAATCCATCTACTATCTTAATTTTGTAGCGCATACACTTTTGTTTCCATTTGTACCAAAATTTTGTGCTTAAATAAATAAATAAAAATATTTGCAAAACCATCACGGATTTATGTTACGTTACCAAATTCGAATTTCAAAAGATATTGTACATCACCTATCCTTTGATGTTTGTTTCAAAGCCTAATAGTAATTAGAATTAGTATCGGTCGAAACAGGAAGTATAATACACACTATCGTTTTGTGGATTTCCGCTAGTCGTCTCGTTTGAAAATTACGTATAATGTAAATACGCGGCTTGTTTTGGTCAGGTTTTGTGTATTTGGTAAGGGTATATGTTTCCATGCTGTAGTCAGAATATTCACTAGGCCAATTACTCGAAATATGAGTTATTGCTTTTGCTTCACAATTTAATGCATTTCTAACTTACACCTACTTCCCCTTTTTTAAAGTGGGGTAAAAGGGGGGGGGGATCCTGTAATTTGGTCGTAGTGAGTACTAATAACACAGAAGTTAGCGAGCAGTTCGCATAGTTTTGGGGAATTATCAAATGTTGGGGATTTTACTAGTCATATCACTGATAATTACACTTGATTCCAATCCGTAAAACTTACATTTCCATTCGTCATGCCCTGCCTAAATGGCTTTTTCTAGTATTGACCTAAGCTTTCTTGTTGCAGCGTAAATTCAACTTGATCTATTACTTTGACGTCACATAAATCATCCTAGCTTCTGTACTTGTCACCGTACGCCTTTTGTGCATACCCAACGTCACGAGTAGTCGATGTCAAAATCTTGGCAAGTTTACAAACGTTTGAGTCGCTCCCAACTGTCCTTGTGGGTTGGCAGCGTCCGTCTTTTCCCAAGTGATACGTTCGTGTCATTCTTCGACAATCGACAAATGGACCGACAAAAACATGATCATTACAATCACTTAGATTTTCCGATGTTTATCGTGTTTAGTAGCATCATCAAATGTACATTTTTCTTTTTGTGATTGACACGAGTTCCACATGCTTACCATAGTGCAAGATGAGAGTTGAATTATCACTGTCTTGGCATGGTAATACTATCATTTTCCTAAGTAGTAAAGAGTTGGTAACGGGATGCTGCTCTTAAAAAGCCACAAATTTCCTGCTCGTATAATGTTTGTGTATTTTAAACAGCTGTGGAGTGTAAAAAATCTGTAAGTGCCAATTGAATCTCAGTACTTGGTTTATTTTGTAGTCTGTCTTCATTTCTTTGAACAATCCATGTGGTTTAAATGGTTATTGTCTCTTGATATTAAGTCCCGTAAATCCATCTACTATCTTAATTTTGTAGCGCATACACTTTTGTTTCCATTTGTACCAAAATTTTGTGCTTAAATAAATAAATAAAAATATTTGCAAAACCATCACGGATTTATGTTACGTTACCAAATTCGAATTTCAAAAGATATTGTACATCACCTATCCTTTGATGTTTGTTTCAAAGCCTAATAGTAATTAGAATTAGTATCGGTCGAAACAGGAAGTATAATACACACTATCGTTTTGTGGATTTCCGCTAGTCGTCTCGTTTGAAAATTACGTATTTAATGTGGCAAGAACGACTCCAAAAATTGTATGACAAAACTCAAGTACTTTCTACGTGGCTTCTGTAGTTACTTGGGTCGACGATACTCTGTCAATGTGATTTCCCATACTAATAACTAAATTGAAAACCGCTTTGAAACTTCTAAGAGCATTAGTATTTGTTTACATTTCCTCTGATAGGAACTTATTAAAAGTCTTAAGTTGGCGTCTAAGGAACTTTCTAGGTAACTAGCTAGTTAGAAATGTCAAGAACTGGTATTCTTTCCAGTTGTATGTTTTCAGTGTCTATGTAAGATAGTCACGTTTAGTACCTATATCCGGAGCTTCTGCAATGGTTCACGTTCATGTATTAGATCTTAAGTAATTAGGCCTATAACACGTTAAATTCTCATTATGAAATAAGTACATCAAGCCGCATCATAAACTAACTAGTGTTCGCTATGTATACAGCTGTATGTATGCAGGCATGACCGACATAAAGCCTGGCACATGTGTTCATCGGTCCAAGTTGCCACACCTTCAAAGCACAGCAAGATTAACGTCACACTAGTATAGGTCACTTTGATAATAACAAAAACAAAGAAGAGTGAACATATAGAATATGGCTCAGGGAGAAAGAGATGGAGCGTGGATAGAAAGTTATGATGTAATTTAAAGCTCATGATTTAAGGGAGGACAGCAAGTGGACACATCTGCGCCGTGGTGACCGATTCTGGGCCATGTCACTCATTGTTTCTATCCACTGATTTCGGTATTCGCGAGGGCCGCATTCAGATAGTTTGCAGCTACCGACGCAACTCGAACCAGCAATCAGCAGCTTCATGGGCACATGCCATGCTTCGATTTAGCCGCCCATAACTATACTCCATCCTGCTCTTATATCAGTTAACATCGCGCGTCGAGGCAGGCGACGGTTAGGCATTCGCAACACATTTCCCAACCACTTCAGTCGATGAAGATTCACAAACTTATCGACTGACTTGCCACCTTTGCCTAACACCCGTCGTCTGACCTCTTTGTTACTTACTTGATGATCCCAGCTGATGCGGACGATGTTTCGAAGACATCGATGGTCAAAACTAATAACCTTTGAGTGTTGTCTACCCTTAATGGCCACATCTCACATCCATACAGTAATACAGAGCGAACTGTTGCGTAGTACACTCTTCCTTACGTTGTAACGAATATCTCGCCTACATCACTGATGACGTAAGTTAACAAAAGCCAAACGAGCTTTTTGAATTCGTACTGAGATTTTGTCAGAGACCAACCCATTAGGGCTAATCAGACTTCCAAGATAAGTGAAGTGGTCAACGTGCTCCACTACTTCACTCCCTATCTTTAGCTCAGGTGTTGACGAAAACCAGTCATGGAGCAATAGTTTGCATTTAGAGAGGGAGAAACGCATTCCAAACTTGGTCGGATTGGAACTTATTGCTGTTAAAAGATTCTGCATCTTATCAGCTTTTTCGCTAAGCAGGCCTATGTCATCAGCACATTCTAAGTCGATAAGTGGATCTCCTGGTAGGAGATCAATTCCTGAAAAGTCAGACGATGAGAGTGTAATTTCCAACAGTAAGTCGACTGTGAAATTAAATAAAATTGGAGACAGTGGGTAGCCTTGACGGACACCACTAGAAGTTACAAGTTCGGATGACAGTTCGCCATAAGCTCTGACACAACTAATAGTGTTTGAGTGGGAAGCCTTAACAAGATTTATGTACTCCAGGGGTACGCCTTTCGATGGGAGATATTGCCATAGAACTTCTCGGTCTAGAGTCAAATGCCACTTTCAAGTCAAGGAAAACCATCATTGTCGGGCGCCGAAAAGTATGTCTATGTTCTAAAACCTGACGAATGGTGAATATCTAGTTTATACAACCGCCACTGAGTCTGAAAAGAAACTTGGTTTTCTCGTATTTTCAGATCACCAGTTGTAGTTAAATGTCTGATAATTATAGAAGCTAGTATTTTAGACATTATATTAGTCAAACTAATTCCCCTATGGTTATTGCAGGACGACTTCGACCCTTTCTTGTATACCGGGACGATTAACGATCGACACCAGTCAGACGGAATTATGTCAAGTTCCCAAACTTTAATCAAAATATCAATCAGCCTAATCGTCAAAGTGGAAAACCATCCCTAAAGACCTGTGGAGATAGTCCATCCGGACTCACTGCTTTACCCCACCTTAGATTGGATGTAGCCTTCTTGACTTCGATATGAGTCAGGGGACCTAAGTTGACTTTCTATTCCGGCTGTCTTGAAATAGTGGGAAGTTCCAGAGTAGCTGAAGGCCAACTGAACTGTTCCTTGAAGTGTTCAGTACATAGTTCTGAACGTCTAGACTGAGAGAGGATAAACGCTCAGTCTCTTTCGGAAATCGTCTCACTAACGCTTGATTTTTTAACCCCGATTTCTTTTATTAACTTGAAAAGTTTTCTAGTGTTACGTAACGCAGCTACCTTATCCATCTCCTTTGCTTCCGTTGCCCACCACTGCTCACGGTCGTTTCGCAGACTTTTCGTCAGTTTGTACCTGATTACTCTTCGCCCCTTGTCATGTTCGGAGCCTGACGGGAGTCTATCAAATCAACATAAGTCATTGAGATCCATTGATTTTTCTTGACATGTTGATTTAAGTGCTTGATACATGTCACTAGATGCCACAGTTGTTTGGACATCTTGCCAAGTAGTATCTAGTTGGGTCGCATCTTTATAATTGCATGAGTGATTCTTCAGTTATTCTTGGAATTTAATCTTGTCTGTTTCATTGCTGAACTGAATTCTAATAGGTTTTCCTGTAGTAATTTTTCTTCGCCCAGTAGGATACAAGCAAATGCATGCTCGTACTAGAGCGTGATCAGACTCCAAACATGTACTCCAGACAGGTCGGCAATCTGCCGAGCATCTCCAGGGGTGACTAATGGCGATATAGTCTGTGTCCACCGTTGAGTAGGGCCAGGAGGTCGCCACGTTTAAGGATGTCGCTCCTTATGCTTAACGTTCGTGTTTGCTAGAAATAAACGATTTTCTAAGCAAAGTTGCAGCAGACGGTTGATGTTATCTGTTTTTTGTACTGAAACACAAGCATCCACCTAAATGTCTTTCAGACTGGTTCAAACTACTTATTTGGGCGTTAAAATCACCAGCCAAGATTACCAAATCTGAGTGTTTGTCCCTTTGAAGAATTGAAGAAAGTTTTCTGTAAGATTCATATTTCACTTCATCCAGGATGCATTCGGTGGGAGCGTAGGCAGAAACAACAAAAAGACAACGGCGTCTGTCCCGTTGTTCCCGAGTTCTTACTGAACCGTTTAGTCGGATAGCACATAGGCGACTGTCGACACGGGTCCACTCGAGAAGTTCCTGTTCTGCTTTCATACTTAACACAATACCTACACCGGCTAGCCCACGAGTTGTTTTTGAGTCGCCAGATAAACGAAGAGTATATCGCGAAGGTTGTTCACTCTGACTAGGTGAGGTCAAGTGAATGACCATGCTAGAATCCTGTATTCGTGTTTCGAAGACACAACATACATCAATTGCGCGGGATTCTAATGTCTTAGTTAGGGAAGCTTGTTGCCCTACTTGACACAGTGTTCGTACATTGAATGCACCAATGTGAAGTTTGGAGCGTAGTCTTAGTATGCTCGGGACGTTATTTCGTGGGCCAGAATCGTTAGCACTAATGACACAGGAGGAAGTTAAAGATAAGGATTTAGGCTTGAAGGTGGGGGCAGGATAAACATTAGGAATAGAAGAAGGAGTTTGATTAAAATGGCGGTGATCTTGCGTGTTGTTGGCGGTATGAGGGCGGTTATCTCTTCCCAGTTGCCCACACTATGGAGGGGTTCTTTTTGATGTACGTGAAAAGCGAATTGGGTTAGGGTTGGTCTGAAAGACCTGAGAGAGTGACCTCGGTGCCCAAGGAACAACTGCTTGATACCGGTCACACACGGTCTTTTTGAGAGAGTTTATCGTTGTTGTACCTCCGTACTTGTTAAGGTCTTACTGTCGGAGACGGAAGTTCGTGGAGTAAGATAAGGAGTGCATTTTTAGGGTCGACGTATTCTAACTCCGCCCTTCCTTTGTGGGGAATGCAGAATCGCTGTTACGCTGGTTGTCTGATTAAACACCTCACTGTCGTTACACCTCTGTACAGGAAGCAGTACAACTTCGTCGTTGGACCTTATATTTGCTGCTTTTGGTCTCATCGCTCTTCAACCAACCTGCCTAGCATGGTAGAACCTTGAGGAACGATTGTTCCAGTCAGTATAACCCAACCGAGTCATCACAATGGGCTATCCCGACCACCACGTCAGGGTTGCAGCACGGTTGGGATGCATACAGCTACTCATTTGATGTACTATGATTCGCCTACATCATCTGAGTACTCAGAAATGAGTCAAACCAGCGAATCCAGTTTATTAGCTGTTGCTGCTAGTAATGACTGCAGTGGAAATTACATGGCTTTTTATTGTATTTATTGGTTAGTCAAATATTTTAAAGTGGCTGAAGTTTCAGTCAGTTTACTTGCATCTGATAATCCGCGTTTTAAAGGTCGACAAGGCCTAGTTGAATTTAGTGGACAGCAGGATTCTCAAGCTTCTCGGCATTTAAATAGCAACATTTTTTGGAATTTTAAGGGTTAAAAAACACTTTGGTGGGTTACTTGGCATCCCAGCTCCGAGAACAGACAACAGAGATCGTCTGATGCAATTATGCTCAGACTATCGTTTATTTTTAGCTAGCACAAACTGTAAGCATAAAGAGAGACATTGTTTAACTTGGCGATCTCCAACATCTACACAACGATGGACACAAATCGACCACATCAGCATCAGCTTCCGTTGGAGAGTCTGTATAGAGGACTGCCGCTCTTTCTGGGGCACATGTTAAGATTCTGACCACGCCCTAGTGAGAGCACATATCTCTATGCGTTTTGCTGGTTGCAGAAAGGTCACATCAGGTAAACCCTTTAGATATAACTTCGAGACTGGAAATGCTTAGATTGCATTTAGGAATGGTTTGGCTAAGCATCTAGTTGCCCACAACCAGTAGGTTCATCCCGAAACAGCTTGGAACTATTTTAAAGCAGGTGTAAACACAGCAGCTTTATCTGCATCTAACTTCCATCCAAAGGTTATGAAAGATGATTGGATCTCTGGAACTTCTAGCGAATTGATGGAGGCTCGAAAACTCATTCCAGCAGGCTTGGAGTATGATGAAGAGCGACGACAATTTAAACGTGGACTGACAAAGAGTCTGCGTAAGGATCGTGAACAGTGGTGGATAACAAAAGCAAAAGCGATGGAAACATCGACAGCGGCGGGCAATAGTAGACAGTTGTTCTGACTTATCATGGACACTGGTATTAAGAAATCGGCTGTTAGTGAAATTATCTCAAAAAAAGATTGGTCTATGACTCACTCTCAGTCTAGAAAATTAGAGTGATGGGAGGAACACTTTCAGGAACAGTTCAATTGGCTCCCAGCTACTCTTTGCTTACTCACTATCCCCAGGCTACCTGAATGGAAAACTGACACAGGTCCCCAACTCTCAGTGAGGTTAAACAGGCTATAAGTAAATTGAAACGAGGGAAAACAGCAGGACCTGATATGTTGTCTACCGACATCTTTAAGGATGGTGGTCTAGTTTTATCCTGCAGGTTGACTGATATATTAGCCAAAGTCTGGGAACTGAACACTAACCCATCTGACTGGTCTCGATGGCTGGTCGTTCCTATTTACAAAAAGGGACAAATTCTCTTATGATAACCACAGAGGAATCGGTTTGACTAATATAGTATCTAAAATATTAGCCTCTATAATCATTCGACGTTTATCCAGCACTAGAGAACAGCAGACTCGAGAAAAGCAGGCTAGTTTCAGACCTGGACGAAGTTGCATTGATCAAATATTCACCCTGTGCCAGATTCTCGAACGTAGACATATGTACCAACGTCCGACTATTGTTGTATTTCTTGATTTGAAAGCAGCTCTCGACTCTGTAGACCGTGAAGTCTTGTGGGAATGTTTGTCATTAAAAGGCGTACCTCAAAAGTACATTAACCTCATAAAGACTCTCTACTCGGTCACCATTGGTCGAGTCAGAGCATATGGCGAATTGTCACGAGAAATTTCATCCTCAAGTGAGATTCGTTAGGGTTGCCCCTTATCCCCTTTTTATTTCATCGTAGATGTACTCTTAGAAATCTCACTCACTTCTTTTAACTCCTCAGGAATTACCCTCCTTCCAGGAGGCCCTCTCGTCGACTTAATGTATATGCAGACGATATAGTCCTATTTGGTTAAGACGCGAACAATATTTAGAGTCTCTTCAACACCTTCAGTAACAATGCAAGCATATTCGGGATGTGCTTCTCCCCTCCCAAATGCTAAATGTTACTCCAGGACTGGTCTGCTTCTTCTCCTAAATTAGTTATAGAGAGTGAAGTAATTGAATGCGTTGACCGGTTCACTTATCTCGGAAGTTTCATCACCCCTGGTGGGTCGGTGTCTGACGAAATCTCAGTACGGATTCAAAAAGACCGATTGGCATTCACCAGTTTACGCCACTTATGGCGCAGGCGAGATATCCGTGTTTCAACGAAGGGCCAAGTGGGCGAAACGTGGGCTATGAAAACTCAATATATGCGTCGACTTCAGGTATTTGACCATAGAAATCTTCATAGCATCGCTCGTATATCACGGTACAGACGAATAAGTAATATGGAAGTTAGACAAAATGTTCTTGGGAAATATGGTAAATCAGTAGAAGAGGTCATTAGCCTTCATCGACTGAGATGGTTGGGACATGAATTGCACATGCCTGACCACCGTCTACCCCATCGTGCGATGTTAGCTAGGGTTGAAGTAGGATGGAAAATGGTTAAAGGCGGCCAAACCAAAACATGGCATCAGTCCATGAAGCCCTTGACTACTGGTCTAAGCCATGTAGGTAGATGTAGATTACCTGGTTGGGGTCCGCGTGATGATCACAATAAATGACTAGAGACACTAGGCGATATGGCTCAGAATCGGTCATAGTGGCGCAAGTGTATTCACTCTTTAACTTCATCTAGATCCTGAATTCTATTATTTTTTTCTGCACACCTTTACTCTTCCCTCTTGTATTCTGTGTATACGTTACCTCTGTAATCTCGTAGTGCTAATGTAGTATGGCAACTTGAACCTACGAGCGTATGTGCCCGGTTCTACGTTGCTGATGATGAAGACCAAAAAATGCTCTAATGTTAACGCAACTAATAGGTTTGTCAGAATGCCGCATAGTTGATACGTTGTATTTAAATGGACAAGTTACTAACATTCGTCGTTGGCTGTCTGAGGTATTAAATCATGTGTGACTACTTATGTTATTTGGGGTAAAGAGCTATTGCAATCAAAAAGCGTTGGACAAAATCTATGTTAAATAATATATTCGTAAAATCCTAATGTGGGAAAACTTTAGATTTCTAACGTTTCTTGACTTTAACGTAAGTCGCTTCTTCAGAAAATAAATAACTAAATTAGAAAGTACAGAGGAATAAAATGAACCATTAATTATAAAGATAACCACAAATACCGGTGTGATCATGGAAATGCCATGTATGTAAAAGGTAAGGTCTGTGTATGTGTATTTATATGAACAAAAGTGTATCGGAACAAGAGGATGGTCGATATACATAGTATGAAAGGGTAGGGTCAATTTGTTTCTGGTATAAGGTTTAGGATATGAGTTACATGTGTGATTGTTTGGAAATCTTGTGCAACTTGGATAAATCATAACGCCTTTTCTATTTAGCTCTATTGATGTTAGCAGTATATGAAAAACCTCAGTTATTCACCTTTTTTTGTAGTTTAAGAAGCCTTTTGAACTTAAGATTTTAAATACCGATATAATAGTTGCTGAAAATAGTGCACACTACTATTGCTTATTTTATTTGCAGTTTTTCATGGTCTACAAGATCACTATGTAGTCTTTTATGCAACTAAGATGCTCTTTGATCCGATTTAAAATTTCTTGAGAGAACTCCGATGTAGGAAGCATCGCAAATAACACAACCTAGTTTGTAAACGCAGTTTTGTTTGCAGGTGGTGGTTTTTTATTCCACTCTAACTAATGCATTGTGAAGTGTTTGCCGTTTTGTAGAGAGCTTTTGTATTGTGTAATTTGAGAACTCCTAGTTCTTCAGTCGTTCCATAACAATAGGATAGAACCACTAAACCAATCCACACAGTATCATTTGAATTTCTTGTTAGGATTAGATCGTTTTTGGGCGTTTTCTACAATGTTTATCGAGTTGTTAATTCTAAATATGTTTGTTATATTATTCATTTCTTTTTCTTTATCACCATTTGACTTAATAATTCTGGTCGCTCTTCTGAATAGATTGAAAGAGAATTTTTCACACTGAAACGATGTACGTTTTTAAATTCAGTATACCAATTAGAGTGTGTTGGCTTACGGTGAACGGTAAGGCTGAGGGTTCTATTCAGGTTTCTTCTAACTAAATCTAGAAATGGTAGTTCATTCTATACATTTTTTAAGTGTATTTGTGTATTATCATTTTAGAAAATTTCTTTTTTATAATCTGTATATCTTAACCAAATGTGTTCCGATTGTACTTGCGAAAATGTATGATTATGCGCGACATGAATAGGTTCAGTACAATCAAGGACACAAGAGACCCCAATGTTACTCCATTTGTTTACTTGTATAAAGTTCCTCTTAATGTGAATAAAGTAGAATTCAAGAGACTTCATAATTGGGTTGGCGGGTAGTGTACATCTGTTATACATTGTAATCATTGTTTATTAAACTATTAATTTTCAATAAGAATGCTTGTATATAAAGATATAATATCATAGCGTACTATTATGTCATTTTCGTCGATGGTTAATTCTGCTATTCTTCAATATGATTCATAGGTATCTCTAATTGGATTGTGTAAATTTAGTTGGAGTGGGTTTAGTGCAGCGCTAAATTATTTTGATAATACATACGTGGGCGTGCTTTCGAGATCGGCTATATGTCTCAATAGCCTGTCACCTTTATGGATTTTCAGCAAACCATAAAAACGTGGTGTCATACACGGTTTGGGATATAAAATAAACCATGTTAGAACACTAAGGACAGGCTTGTTTTCTTCTAAAAGATCTCCTGTCTCTGAATTATCGTTTTTAACCATTTGAGAATTCTTGGAGTCAGTCTTTTCATACATTGATTGGATAGACGTTCAGCGGCTTTCTCGTCATTCTTGTTCAGACAACTGTAATGTTGTCTTTGTCAACTTTGATGATTACTGTTATCTTGTCTTTTTGTAAGAATTTGAACGTTGTCCACTCGATATATTTGATAAGAGACATTTGTCCCGTCGGAAATCTTTTGATACATGAGATTCATTTTCTGGAATGTTTAAGTATAGGTATTATAACGCATGATTTCCGAAGTATTAAGCGGCTTTTTTTGTATAGTAAGATGCAGTCCTTTTTAGGAGAGATTTCATGCTCATTCAGAATTCTGTAAGAAACTACGAGATCTTTAGGTCACTGATTGGTAGACCGAGCAATGGCTGAAGGCGCCAAATTCCTCGTTTGGGTCTGCCCAATTATAGTGATAAGTAGATAATGACTTTCGGTTTCATAGTTTGAAATTGTAATAGAGATATACTCATTCTCAACAGTTTGCTAAATTTAGAGTTCTCATTAATTTGCGCGTGTATATTTTCTCTACATAACTTTTTTACAAGATAAATGGTACTCATGTTATCTCAGGTCATTTAGTCATAATTTATTGTGTATAGACTATTGCAGTTCGTGTTAGCACTTATTTTTGTCAGGTTTATAACAAATCTAAATACTGGAGACTAGAGATCAGGAATTAAATGCAGGGGATTCGAAGTAGGGTAGTGATAACTGTCTTCCTGTGCTTGGTTTCATCAAGCAAATTTGTCACAAGTTTTTAAAATCATAGAATGAATTACCGATATGATAGCATCAAACTATGACTGATCCTGAGTTGTTTTAAAACGTGCTTTGAAAGTTTCCCATAAAATTATGTAGTTCGTGGAATCCTAGTGGTAATATTTTATAGAATAAGCGTCTTCGATACTCCTTAGTTCATATTTGTGCATATTTTATCAAATGGGTTATACGTGCTTGGTAGTAGTTCCAATTTGAAGCCTTTATGAATGTTTTCAGTTCCATGTATCAGAAAAGTGATAATGAACTTTATAAAAAAATTTGCAAAATAAATCCCTTTTAGGTTTATGAATCAAAATCGTATTCAACATACTATGTTACCTCAAGCTGGATACATATTACCTCAATCGGGGCTCAGTATTGTCTCTCCTATGTCTAGCGGTACCACTGCGTATGGGCATCAATCATTATATCCAAGACCATTGTATTTTCCATTGTCGCTCACTGGTTATAGCGACCCGCATGCTAATGAAATGAACTTCGGCAGTTCCGCAGTTCAGAGTTCTCTCTCTTCATCTGCGGATGTTCTGGAGAAAGACTATCAGATTGTTACTTATGAAGAACTTGAGAAGTTACTCCCAGAACCCAAACCATCTGGCCGTGTGGAGTTGGGCTTGTTGCCAAATGGATGTGCTTATGCTCCCAAAACAGCAAGCCGGGAAAATTATTTGTTGTTTGCATCTAAATACAGCTATATATTATATTTCACGTAAGTCTCTTTATTGGCGCTAAGAAAGTTCTTAACTGTGATCAAAGACACGGGTACCGCGACATAGCATTGCGTATGGCGAAAAGTGATTATAAGCGTGTTATCTATGCTCACAACCCGAATACTGTACTCCGTTCTTCGCTGGTTAAAATATACCTAGCTGTGCGATAATGTAGTGTTATTTCACACTAACTAATCATTACTAATTCACTATTCTGGATGCAATTTTTTGTGCTATACTCGTACTGGAAATGCTAAAATTGGATGAATATCGGCGAAATGAGTAGACTTTATCTTTGTTATATCTGTTTTCACTCCTACAATTTTCGAAGCGATACTACAGCTATTTGAGGTTCTTTTGAAATCATGTTTTAGTGGTGAATACGAACTAAAGATGTTTCGAAATGAGTCGCTCGGTGATTTACTAAATCATTGCATGTGATAGTGGCATGGATATCAGACTTCTGACGGTTCTTTAATATAGTCGGTTCTACTTTCTATTGTTTTCAACCTAAACTTCAATTGCTTAAATGAAGGCTACGGCAAATCTTAACAGTTGTGCTTCTTCCTGTGCTTAATTTTTTTCATATCAAACCATTATTTATCGTTTTAAATGATCTACTTTAGAATGTAACTAAATGATGCATACAAAGTGCACTGTAAATTTAGGAATTAAAGTTTACAGTGTTTGCACATTTTCACATGCCTTTTTCTAGGTCAATTAGTTGTATTACACAAATCTGGAGAATTCGATGATTTTAACCGTAAAAATAAATGAATCTCGATTCATTTGTTATTACAGTATATATAGGTTCTGTAATTAAACGAAGATTTTTACACACCTAAATGCTTCCAACTTGTATTCTTCTCCTTTCACTCCTACTAATCCATGTGCAATAGAACTATTTACTGTTATTATTTGATCAGTATTTTCTTCCAAACTTAACTTGTGTATTTTCATAAAGTAAGTGTTATTAGTTATGGTGGTGATAATATCGTGTTTTTCTCCCCACTTTAGTCATCACTATTTTTCTCGAGAGAATTTATGTCGTGATCAAACGTTTCTTAATATGCTTGTTGATCGATTGATTTTACCAATCGAAAAGCTTATCAAAGCTCCTCGTTTAGCGGCTTTGAATACTACCCACGAAGAGGTGGAACAAGCACTGCTTGGCAGTAAAATTGTTTGTATTGAAGATATGAATGCGGGGATGCGTGGTGTTCGCCGCATAGATGGCTGTAAGTTGTACATCCTCAATGTGAATATTAATTACTTAGGTTTTTTGTTGAATTACACTTATATGTATCTAAATTGTATTAAGTGGTTTACTTGGATCGCAGTTGGTTGACTTCGTTCTAGTAGTTCAACCGTTGCATCTTTATAGTTTCAAATACTTGACACTACCACCAAGTCACAATTTCATTTATTTCTGGACATTTAGATGCCCTTTCTTTTCATTCAGTGAATATTGATCAGAGTGGATTCTAAAAAAAATTTAATTAGTTTGATTTAGCTTTTGCATTTCAGATAACAACATGGTCAGCAATTTTTTGACTACAAATTGTACATTGAGTATAATATTTATCTCTATACGTTTGACTTTCTTGCTGGTAAAACGTAATAGATTGCTTGTTATCGGAACGAATTAGCGTTTAGGAAATTGCTTAAGAAATAAAAAGAAAATATGTATATCTTTTTATTGTTTATGTAATTTTCGTATTTCAGATCCTGGACTGTCTACGAATTCCGATACTTCAACAAATACGCGGCCTGACAATGCACTATCAACTTTTGATGCATCGCAAAATCTAACTTCATTAATTGGCTCTTTCACTCTCCAACCACCATATGTGCCTGACCAACGAATTACTACTAGTCCTCAATCTGTAGTTGTGATGAGAACTGCTGGTCCAGATAAGTTTCGATCAGATGGTGTAATGAGATCTAGCCACATGAATTCTGAGATAAGTAAAGATGTTTTGCAAACAAGCACTTTAATTCAGACCCCGGTGACAACAAGTGTTTATGTGGTACCCACGTCCCACCAAATGTCTATCCCATTACTGTTACCTCTATGTGATATCGACAACCTCGGCAATGTACAAATAGAATATACAAATACAGCGGGTCCGTCAATACCATCTTGTCGCAATACTGCCCCATGGATATTCCAGCAGTCTCCAAAACAGTATAATGCATATCCTCGTGTTGCGCATGTGATAGTCCCTCAGCCGGCAAATCAACCGAGCTCCACAGATTACAGTAAGAATCAACCGCTCGGGTGGGATTTGCACCAGCGCCCAATTGTCCCAACTACTAATAATGCTCATTCAGGTGTATTGCCAATACGGCATCAAACACATTTGCCAAATTATTTTATTCGTCAGACAGTTAGTGCTTCAGAACCATATTCTGCTTCATTCTCAATAGCACAAACGAGTAATGTTAATCAACCTTTTAATCTAGCTGTAGCAGCTGCTCTAGCATCAATTAATACAAACACCAGTAATATAAATTCGAACCAGTATGCACATCAGCCTCAGTATTTTTCCAACCAGTTGTTAAGCAACTCCTCAAACATCAGTCCGATTGGTGTTAATCAACAGCGACCGTCAAATGCTCTTTTAGGTCACCTCCAGGCAGTAGCCGCCATGTCAGCTGTGGCTCAACACTCAAGTACAGCACCTTGTTTTCACAATCCAGTATCTCAAACTCATCCTTTCCATATGTCTACCCCGGTACCACTGCCAGTGTACTACGCTGCTCCACAGTTGTCGTTACAATCTCCTGTCCCACGAAACTGTTTACAGCGCCTACACCAAAACTCTGTATATCCGATGCAGAGCTACAGTTACCAAACAATTCAAAACCCCACAAACTCTGAATCATCGGATGGCTTGAAGTTAGATAGTAGGTGTGGCTTAACGGTGCCAAATCTTCCACAACATACAAGTAATTTGATTTACCCTGTACTACTACAACCACCTGTGCATTTACAACATAAGTTACCCACAGCTGTGAATGCTACTGGGTCGCAAATTCATAACTCTGGTCAGCCAACACGTGGAGTAATTAATTCAGTAGGTTTAACACCTGTACCTATTAACTTAACAGTCATTAACACAAATGTCTCCACTTCAGTGGTCAGCAATACGATGCCTAAAGAGATGTCAATGTCTTCAACATTTTCAGATGCAAAAGCTAATTTTAACAAAAATCCACAGGAGAATAATATGGTAAGTAATGCTGTGAATGCATCTCTTGGATCTGACAACCCATCTGATATTAGATCCTCTATATTGCCAGGAATTTCATCTAGTGAAAATCACGCATACACGGTTATAAGCGATGATCAGTCTCGCAAGATTTCTAAACAAGTTAATAAAGTTACTTCTCCTGGTTCAGTTCATGATTCTGAAGATTCGGTTAGTTCTGGAATAGGCGATATGACGGCCACTAGCACTGGTGATAATGATAGTCGAAACAACTCCTCATCTACACCAACTGAACCAATTCATATTGTTTCGAAATCTGATTACATACGAAATAAGTCTTCAGCACGAATTAAGGAGAAAATTACTGGCACATGAATCGCTGAAATAATGGAGTTTATATTTTTATACTCTTCTCATTAACTAAAATCTCAAATGATCTTTCGATATCATACAGTCATTTGTCCCAGTTAAGTATGCACTGGATGGATGAGTGAAAGGAATTCC
Source organism: Schistosoma mekongi (assembly GCA_034768735.1). Classification (NCBI taxonomy): domain Eukaryota; kingdom Metazoa; phylum Platyhelminthes; class Trematoda; order Strigeidida; family Schistosomatidae; genus Schistosoma; species Schistosoma mekongi. The sequence goes on from CM068306.1 coordinate 54,341,726, forward strand.
TAAACAAAATGTACTGTACTTATCAGTTGTCTTTTTCCTTGTGAAAATTAAAGCGACAAAAGTAGAAAATAAACTGTAACTACTGGCCTCGTCATGCCGCATACCCACGAAGCACCCTTTCAGTCACAAGTATGGTGTTTATCCTCGCCGCAAATGCTTTGTTTCTGGTCGGAAAATACTGTGATTAAGATACGCATTACAATCACTATTACATGGTCTTTTATCTGCCTTTCCGTTTATTTTGAAGATTTCTTAGTTATTTAGTTTTTATTCTATCCCCTTTGTATATATAATTTGTCGGTACAGAAGTATCCGTACATAATCGCTTCATTTCAAGCTTCCCTAGGTATAATCTTTTTGCGAAAGACAACATACATTTCATCATATATAAAAGAATCAAATTATCCTACCTCACCATATAATATGTATATCCCAGAAAATTTCCAGATAAAAGCGCCTTAGGTATAATTTTTCGTAGTTATACGCACCCACGAATTTGAAGCATTCGAACGATATCTAAATTTATTAAATGTTCTTCATTGACTCTATTCACAAATGAAAAAAAGCCAGAATTTTTCCTTATCCATGCTACCCCTCTTGGAGAGTTATTGTCTTAAGTTATAAAGGTACTTTGATCTTCCATTTCACTTTTTTGAGATGCTTTTTTCCTTATGCTGCTTATCAACTTTTGAGAATAATCTCGTGGTTTCAGAATTAGTGACTTATGCAAGTTACTCAATGGCTGAATAAATATACATTTTCTTATTGTGAAATAAAGCCATTCGATTCGATGCATTTTCTGAAGCATAAATAAAAAGGATTTCGAAAGAAATCTAAAACTTTTATTTATCATGTTTACAATTCCGTCATGATGCGTGATCTTGTCTGTTGATAATGACGGTTTTCAGGTTAGGTAGTCAGGATCCGAAGGACGACTGTAAACAACTAACCCAGTTTGTTATTTGAATTTGACCAATATGTGCGATCATACAGCGGGAATGATGGTATTTTCACATCTAAACTACCACCATTAAGTTTTTCAAATCGGAATGACCCCCACATGTGCGCCCACGGTACAGGTACTTGAACATGGCTGTGATATTGGAACACTGGGCATTCTGGAGAGAGAATAGGCTGCTGAGATTAAAAGAGAAGGTTAAATTAAAGGGAAGCATAGAATGTATAAGTTATATCAAACAATCAACCTTACGACAATCAAATCTTTAGCTAATAAGTTGGGATTGTCTGAATTGAGATAGACACTTGTGCTTGCACTTCGATTTAGTTTTCATATGACTTCAAAGTAGATGGAGTGGTTTTAAAGCACTCATTAGCGTGGTCTCATACATCCAAAATATTTAATGTAGCTTTTATAATCTATGTAGTTGTAGATCCAGTCATCTTTTTATAACACTGAATATGTGAGTCATCAGTAAATTATCAAATAGATATTTGGTTGGAAATAAATAAATATCCGCCAAATAGTTTCAGTAAGTTAGCAAACTTATCCATCTGAAACACTGGTGGTACTTACCATTCCTACAACTCCCTTTCCTCTGTTAGATTCAAGGTTTCCAGTTATTGAGAACACTTTCCACAAGCGTTCACGAAGTTGAACACGCTCCATATTAAGACTTTCCAATCGGATTAAATAACGCCACTGATAAAAACACGGAAGTAATCAAGAGCAGTGTTATTTGACCTGAAGTTGATGTACTACATATAATGAAATTATTACGGACAGACTCAGAATATTATTGACAGGATGTAAGTGAACTATTTAATAACTTTGCTAATTGTTGATCATCGTAAATGTGTGTTCTAAGTTTACGCTAGTATATGTTATGTGGTTGAACTTTATGTAAAATATGGTTTTATGCAGCTCAGGAGTATGCTGTGGACATTTTTATGAAGAGCGTTGTTGTGAACGATCAATAGAGCTAGTTCTACCCAAAAATGAGGCTGTGTATTACTGTACATTGCCAATTTACGTTTCTCGAGGGTGTAATCAGCAAACCAAACATTGGCTTGTTCACATAATTCGACTCACGGCGTCATAGTATTTTTATGGATGCGCGAACGTTCCTAGTATATTGAATTAGCCCTTTGGCATAACAGACTACACAATTGCTACTAGAAAGAACTCCAAGATTTAGAGAGTAGTCCGTTTGTCAAATCCCTTCCTTACTTTACGGGAAATGGCGACCTTTCAGTGTATATGTGACATACAGACTACATAACAATGTTCACAACTATCAGAGAGTCAATATTCCCTCGAAATAAGCTACATCCACCTGAATCGAGGATCCAATTCACATTGGTTTTGTTTAACAAAAGCTGAACTGCCTGTCTGATTGAACGGCATTTCAATGCGTCGAATACTTAGTTTGTGACCTAATCTTTATCACCCGACAAGTATCATTCACAGTCTCGGTCTCCTGTAACAAAGCAGTAACAAGAACATTGTAAATGTAGTCACTTACGTTTAAATTCTAATACTGACTTGGTTTTCGGCCGCACTGAATATTAATATTGTAGTGACTTGATCTCATAACTTCACTTTTTTCAAAGAGATAAGCTTAGCTTTTAAGGAAGCTTATTTAATAGTCAGTCTCGCTACAATCAAATCAAGGCTCTGCGTTCTGAGGAAAACCTTGAGTACTGCTTAACTATGGTTTCCCCAGTGCATTTGTTTCTACGGACTTATTATCTAGAATACTTTACTTTCAACTATTTTGCATAGGTCCGAGCGCACTCCCACTTATTCAGGCATTCTTGTAGTATCACTAGCCCTAATATGTAGTTTGCAGTCAACTATTTGGATTTATACTTGATTACTGGGCTCCGTGATTGCCACTATATAGCGCATTTGTGTAATCGCAATGAAGAGTAGTTTTAAATGCCTTACACTAAATTTGAACGCTGTTTCATTAAGTTTCAGAGACTATTCGCGGCACAATGGTAAAATACCTTTCTATGACTTTCTCGTTGTTAAACATAACTGTCTCAAAAACTATAGTTCAAATATTATCCATTAAGGAACAGTAGATGCATTTGGGGATAACAAACTTACGTAGCGTATGTCATTTTCTTTTTTATCCTAAAAGTTAAAGAAACAATGATCTGAGTGTATACCAAACATCAGGGGGATTTTGTACTGTGTAAAATCCATATTGACTTACTCCAGTTGTTCGACGACCCATGTAGAAAGGCAGCACTGTTATCCGGATACCTTCAGTCACTTCGCGATGTATCGATGTAACTTCCAGACTACGCTTCCGCGTCTCAATCCAGCGTCTTAGATGGTCGGTTGGAATGAACGGTGGCTCTATGATAAAAGAATATTTACAAACTTGATGTCTTAGACTAATACATTTCATCGAACTAAACATTTAATAGATAGGACAGACAAATATAATTTTGGTAGGATTTGATTTTTTACTGAAAACGTTTTATGATGTGCAACATTTTTGCACGACGTATCTTACCCTCTACGGCAACTGCATACAGGTGTAACAGTTTTGTTTTTACAAAACCAATTTGTCATGTGATTCTCAGATAGTTTGCGCGATAGTCGAGATTTCTGAACTATCACTTACCTTGCACTAACATGTGCAGTTTAAAGCATGAAGGGGCAAGAGTAAGATTTAACGGGAGGTGTACTTTATTGCGTTATTTTTATGCAAATACCTTGAAGGCAAAAAACGAAAGACTAAGTATTGACTTGGACTGATACGGTGGTGATCATATTTTCCAAACAGAGACGGATATTTCTGTTTAAAATCTTTAGTTGAGGAAGTTACTCTGAGATCTGACTTCCATAATGAGTTGCTTATTAATTTAGTTGCAGTAGCTTAATGATCACCTAAACATGTAATTGACACCCAAAATACAGAAAATTTTTAAGTGAATCAAACAGATGATATAGCATAGAAACTATAGGAATATGGTTACTGGAGAGCAAACTAGTTCGAATCCAATACTCCGACATCCTGAAAGAATTACCTTTGTCCGGTGTACAGAGCAAGAATTCACTTAGATACTCATTTTTAATTGGTGAGTTATCTTGTGGAATGTAAGGGATGATGTCATCATGTAGAACATAGTCCATTTCTATAGGAGTTATTTTGAATTTCAAACAAACCTGACACTATATATATAGCGTTAAACGCTCGTTTATCATCAGGCAAAAATGTAATACCAGGTTTCAAGGCAGAATTCTAGAAATTTAGGTATGAAATGCGAACGATCGTACACAAATTTCAATATCTCTTTGATCCGTTAAAACTTGGTAGACATTGATCTCGGATTCATCTTGTTTCGCAGATTCATGGGACGTCAGCTCTCTAAATTAGACTAACAGATGAGAATAAAACAGACATACGCTGCTTTTAGGGACTGCAGATTACGGTCAAACAGTTTTCCTTTCCAACACTGCAAAACAATACCACGATAACCGAAATATTTGTGTAGGAATATTTGACCAGGTTCATATGCAGATTCAGTTGCACCCTGGAGGTGACCAATCGGCTCTAGACTGCAGTGCGACGTCAAAGAATGGAGATTAAACTACTTTACTGGTCGACTAGAAGAAAGCAGACTTCTTCTAAATATTAATTTCGGGGAACGGAGACCGAAAGTATGTAACAAACTGCCGACAAGTTCATTTGATAAACAGGTAGCAAACATTGATTGGTAACGCTAGTGTGTACATAAAGCTATCAATTTCGTACTTTTGAGAAAAAGGAATATGGTTAACAATGGTTAATAGCAAACTGGGTTGCGCATAAAAAAGATGAGACAAATAAGGACAAAGTTTGATTTCAGTGAGGATTCATATAGGTGTTAAAAAGATACAGAAATACGGAAAACCCTACAGTCGCTCAAAGTTTTGTGTTGGGCACCAGTCAACTCTGACTATTGTAGTTAAGTAGAAAATAATACTTAACAGGTACACAGGATTACTTTGAAGCCGGATAGCAAATATTCAAAAACACTGATATAAACTAAAATGTCATGTTGCAACACTAAATACTACTTGGGAATAATGTGTCAATGAATGCTTTCTTGAGCCTTTTTTTAGCCAAAAGCATTGTCAGTTGTGGTTTATAAACTCTGTTTTAACCTTCTGGACTCAGTAGTTCCCAGTTAATTGCCAAATGTATATCAAAAACGCCTGAAAAACCAACCTTGAAATACTAAATCTAGCGGCGGTCCTTAAAGGATTCAATAGTTTCAAATAGTTGTGAATCAAATAAAAAAAGCTTTTGCTTAACTGGCTTCTGTGTCTAGCAACAATCGTTTGTAAACCGGCTAGATTTGGTGTAAGTCAGAAACAGATAGAAGCTATCTTAAGACCAGAATTGAACAGTCTACAAGGTAGTAAAAGGAGCAAAATAACCGTGAGAAAAAGCCCACTATGATCATTTAGAATAAACTGGCGCCCAATTCTGTCGTGCACATTCTTCAGGATCACCAATTCTGCCAGATACAGACCTAGATATATCAAAAATGCATAGATAAAATAAATGTTCGCAGGCTATCATGATAATTCGGTCTGAGTCCTTATGAATAAATTGCATTTTTTTATTAAAGGCCTTGGCATAATTTGCATGAACTATTTTTATCTGTAGAGAATTTCAGGATTTGACCGTTTATGATAAGAACTTGTGCCTACAATCCAATTTACTGAATTGCACCCCACTAGTTTATGGGTGTTCCTTCTAAGATGGGCGCTTGAATTTACTTTAAATAGGTGTCTCAATAGATGCTCAGGAGTGTTTAGAAGTTTGGAAGTCGTAACGTGGAGTTTTCTAAGCTGTATGTATTTTAAAGGGCACAGGTCTATTGTTTACAGGCGTTCCTTATTTTATTTGAACCTGAGTCCACGATCGGACTTCGTGGCTCATCTTTGAATTTGTTTCAAAGAATTCTTTTCTGTCCAGAGAGAGCGGGAAAACACTGCTTTTCCATATCATAAATAAAGGCGAATAAGACGATTGTAAATTACATGGAAGATTTCATTATCGAACTGTCTAAAAATGCATTTAAAATTTAAAGTTCAAGGTTGGCTCGGAGGGCATTTTTATCAAAGGTAGCAGTGGATTTGAAGTTTCACTGGACCAAGACACTTAAATATTTTCCTACTAGTTGCACGTCAAAGTCAAGTCGAATTGTATTATGATGGCAGCCCATCTCCCTGGCTGCTAACTCCTCTCTCCAAAGTTTTTAAAGTAGACTGTCTTTATAGATTAGAAAGGGCAGTGGTCGCAGAACTAAACACTGATGAGATACTACCGTGGCATCTTACACCCTGAGGAAACGGGCAATTTACCTTCACCTTGCTTTTCATCTTGATGTGATATAAACCACGCTATTAACGGATGTTTAAAACGTATCTGTGCCAGCTTTTAGATGAGACAAACATGGACAACTCAGCTGACGGCTTTTGAACAATCGCGATATACTATATCGACTATGCCGTTTCTGTAGTGGATGCGGTTTGAATGTTAAGCTATATTAAGTGGCCAGATGCTCCAAGGCATTGATATTGCTTTAAGTTGGCTCACCTAGCCCCAACAACCGGGAGACTCGGAGACAGAATAAGCTTCTGGGTAAAAGACAAACGTATTGACCAGCTCATTTTGGTATGGGTGTTAACCCCCCTAGTACAACCTTTGTGAACATATTTCTAGTCTGATTAAAGTTCTTGTAAGTGCTGTCATTTTTCAACCTTTTATGCTCCACCCAAGGGTACCTTCTTAGCTTCAGCAGTTTAAGGGTTTGATTCCCCATTATGTTAGGCCACTTTATAATTTAGTGTACTGATTGGGGAACAGACTGTTTGATAGCTCTAAGAATAATATCTAGCGGGAATTCTCAGTGTGCACCGACATCAGCGTTATGGCAATTTTTCAAATCAGTCTGTTCGAGAACATCCATCAGCACAGCCAATTTCAAGCTATGGTAGTTCAGTTTTGTGTCACCAACTTATTTTTTACTTATTACGTACACCCGTTACTCCTCACTGTATCACCAACAGAACGTCTTAATTCTGTTTCTTACATGAAGTCAAAACTCAGGAAGTCACGTTCACTTATCAATAAGGGAGCCAGAAACGAAAGGTTGTCCACTGTAAACTACTCTATAGTAAATTTCCAGTACAAGCGTGACGGCACCTCTCCAATAAGTTGATTAAAGCTGAATCCTTAGACATGTTTCTGTTAATCAACTTTCGCAACAGCTGTAGCATCTTTTCTGATTCTCTGTAATACAGCCTATTTGTGTTGCATTACAATCTTACGAACTATGAGTTCTATGTTGGAGCGTAAGCTTTTTATTACATTTTTAAGATTATTTGGGTCACCGCTAAAATGTGTATGACTGAAAGCTGATACAAGACTTACGTCTCTGTTTTTGATGACTAACCAGCTGATTCCTTACTAGTGTGAGGTCTGTGAAGTGTATATTACGGGTATTGGTTGCTAACGTTAAAGGTGTACTGCATTTACAAGTACTTTCTTGGCTAAGTGAAGTACGATGATTACTGGAAATGAACGTACCTGCACAGCTGACGAACAACGTCATTGTAGTCGGACTGACTAAATATGAACAAACTGTTGTTAGTGACGGATAATGAGTAGTCGTTATCTACCGCATCATGGAACAACATTTTTCTGTAGAAACAAATATGAGATTGATGTATTAATAATAGACAAACCTCCTTCTCGATGGTTTTGGCATCGAAATAGTGCTTGATGACATTTGAGAACTACAAGCCACTGACTTTTGGTATGCCAATCTGACATGGTTTAAAATAATCTTGGCTTCACCGAATGTATCTGTGAATAGGAATATTAATTGATGAATGCATGAAATAAATTGGTGACATACCTGCTGCCCTGGCAATACTGAATTCTGTCATTACCCACTCGACTCCTGGCTTTGTGTTGTCAACTATCCGCTCTTTACTTAAACTGTGTTTATACAGGAGACATTCCCCACAAATCCAGTCGCTTTTGACCACGACAAAATCAACCATCTCAAATAATAGAGACCTTAGGAATGTCTCTTGTAATGAGTTATGCATGAAGAAATGAAGCCATAGAAGATGCTTATAATTACAATTAAAGTACATCTAATACGACAGCTACTAAGTTGATCCCAGTTTGAATGTATGAGACATGGAGGTGATCTTTATCCCATCAATACGTTATTTTAAAAAGCATTTGTGCTCAATTTCTTGAGGTTCTATTTGTTCTTCTTCTGTGCTTACTTGCATGCATATATACATGTTAATAAGGATTGAATTGAACGGTCTCCTAAGCAGTGTCACTGGATCTTTGAACAGTCGGAATATTAGCACATTATTATTTGAAATATCGGTGATTGTACCTAGCTTAACATCCAAAATTACCGTGCAGTCACGTTGAGATGTTGATATCCTGATTTCATGGGATGTGCAGAATTGTTTATTAGAGTCGTAGTTGTCAGTCTGCGATTGAGGACGATTTGGTATTGTTGTTGCCAATGTCTCCTTTTTCACAGATGCGTGCTGCAGCTAAACATACCCCATGTTTTAATCTATGTATCAAGCGACAGTTGGGACATGAAGTTTTCTGACGGGGACGCTGAAAAATGATTCAAAATCTCTTATTACTTCACATCGTCAGCCAAATGTATGAGACTGTGTGCATTCTATACTATTTGCTGTTTACCGTAGATTGGTGCAGAGTTGTTGACGAAATACACCAATTGATTGTTAATCACTTCCACAAAAGATATGTGTAGCGGTTGACTACATAGAGCACAGACGGAAAACGCCGAATTCCATGAAATGCTCACACATGAATTTCGGTAGTAGTTTGTCCAATATACATGGTCCAATGTATAAAAGAAACTGCCTGAATTCTGTGGCCTTCCAGTGGTTATGCTTGGCTGTCGGTTTCCACTTTGTATGGAAGTCTTTCTGTATGTAGCTCCAAATAACAGTGATATTATCATCAATTGATTTAATAACATTTGCATGCATCCCGTAACTCCTCTGTTGACAGTTATTTTTAAAGGTGACACATTTTCTTAACTACACCTAGACAAACTAGGTGCATATAGTCCAATGGAAGGCATTGGACCATATCGATCGGTAGACTCTCTAATGGAAAGCGGCCGATGTGGTGATGATAGTCATGTTGAATTCTGAATGATATGTCTATTCTATCATCATGTTTCTCAGTGGGAAACATCATCTTGTTGCTCATTCGTTGGTACTGAGCAGAACCCTTGTAGCATCCCTCCCTAGAAGTATGCCCACAGATCATTTTTACTGTTGACCAGTCGGTGTATCACATACCACTACAACCAGCAAGCATTCAACACGCCTTGAATCGTCGACACACACTCTGCTGTTAAGGGGAGTTGTCAGTTCATCAATATCCCCAAAAAATTAGTCAACGCTTGAGGGTTTGGTAGGTCCGCCGTACACTCCTACAACAAAGACATCTGTCACGAGTGGTTAGTATATTCGGCACAAGATTGGTGAAAGTTGACTTAAGGAATTATATAGACAGACAGTCTATTTTTAGCTGACGTTGTATAAATGTAGCCGTAATGAGAGCCTCACATTTCAATAAAGCCTTTAACTTTTGTTTTAGGCCTATATGCAAATACACGCCTGCACCAACTCGCCTTCGACTGCATTCTGTTGGTATACTCTGAAGGGGAGTCCTGGGATAAACAGGCCATTCCAGGCAAACTCTATTAACTATTTGCAAGATCCTTCTCCTCATTTTCATGGAAATGCCTGGTAGAAGACATATTTCAGCAGCAGCATAGTAGATTTCGTTCTCCCAATACTCACTTGGCTGTTGTTGATGCGACTGACTAGTTGATTGAATACCAGCCATTGAATGTAATTTAATGCTAATATTTGAATAAAGTGTAACAAATAGAATACCAGTTAGGTGGTGTTGAACTTGCGCTGAATAGTGTATAAACTGCATTTATAA